>JAQGCC010000001.1:0-146134 GCA_034698905.1 Xestoiulus laeticollis | reverse complement strand
ACATGACCTAGTATACTGTGCCCTGTATACTATAGGTCATGTGACCAGTTTAATTGAGTTCTGCGGTGTGAATTAACACGAAAAAGTTTTCTTGATCACATCAGTTGATCTACATCAACGTTGGTGGGAAGAAGGTCTAAGAGAAAATTATTTTAAACAATGAAAAATTCAAGGAATTTATAGTAATTATATTGCAAGTAAACTTATAACATAATTTGTTTTCATAGCCAGTTATTATTTATTTATCACAAATGTGAAGACGTGTCACTCTTACCAATGCCTGCATCTATAAAAGGATGGAATTCACCTTTTTACTAATTTTAACAATATTTTACATAAAGTACATTAAATTCAAAACAACTCGTTTTTACGTTTTTTAATTAAAAATAATTTTTTGTCTATACTCTTTAGAAAATGTTCAGTCTTGAAGACGGTCAGGATAGATTATTTTATAAAATAGAAAATTCAAGGAATTTGAAAACTATTTATGAGGTAACCGTGTTTCTGCATTATGAAACGTATATATTAAGTTTAGTATAGTTGTAAAAACAAGATGTGATTGTTTATGTTATCAACATGTTATGGCCAGATGAATTTTGTAAGAGTTGGAAAAACCATTTTTACAAAATCCGCATAATCTTATAGATTGTGAAAAACATATGGACCGACCCGTGACATTTCATCATACATTATAATGTATTTTCAAAGTGTGAAACCTAAACAAAATTTAAGAACTATTGCTGTGATTATATAACATTATGCTTATTAACAATGAAAACGTTAGTGGAATTCATATATGTCAGTGTCTGAACCCAATATGTAACCTCTAAAAAAAGGGATCTGCTTGATTGCCATGAATAAATGTCGTATAGCAACTGATTTTCGCATTATCCGGATAAAACTCATTTGGCACTCTTACTGAATAATAGATGATCACAAGTGGTCATAACTTAACAGTTCTTGATTCAACAAGCCGTTGGCAAACAAAAACAAAGAAACATTCGCGTGAAGATTTATGCCCGATTAATGGGATTAAGGACAACGTAACCGACACAGTTTTGTTTCCTATAGGCTCTTTTGCACGTAATCAACTCTGCGCTAACCGAATTCCATTAAGCTAGGCTGTTTTAATTCTATCTCATGATTTCAACCAATAAATTATGAATGAAGCTTGCATGTCTCTTTTGGTAGATTTAAATACAGGTGTTGACAGTAATTCCCGGAATGATCGAAAGTTTTTCTCAAGAAACGTCATTTCAAATTTTCCATTAAAGCAGTTACACAACCCATGGTATTATAAACTGTTAGATGATGACATGCACTAGTGTATTATTAATCTTTAGGCGTGTGAAGAAGAATAGAATAAGGGCGTTAGATACTGTTCGCTAATGACACATTCTTGGTCATCAAACTGGGGCAAGTATACCGAATGAACTCATGTTAAAACTTGGGGTCAACCCTATAGTACTGAGAGCTCTGGCAAGCATTTACAGCATGTACACTGTATTATAAAAAAAAATATTTGAATTGTTAACGTACACCGTATAAAATTAATGATATAATATCGAGGTAAATTTTGCAAGTATACAAAGATAAAACAGGAGCATTTGCATATTTTAATTAATAATTTACTCCACGTGAAGGTAAAATTACTGTATATAAATGTAATATGTTGGCTTTATATCAACACTTAAGATAAATGTTAGTATTTAAGTGTATTTTAAGCAAAAGGTTGAAGGGTATGATGGCATCAAGTAGTTTTCTCAGTCTAATATAAAACCAACCATTTGTTTAGATCCAGACAAAAGCATTTAAAAAAATAACATGTTATTGCATCTTTAATCGTATTTATTTTCATCATTCCATGTCATGATTTGTAAGTTGATTCAAAAATTAAATGCTGAATAAATTCTGCGAAGGACGCTTTTTTCAGTTTAGTTTTCGAAGTAATGCTTAAGAACTTCAAATGATGTTCGCAGAATATTCACTGCGTGATTTAATATGCTTTGTTTAAATTTCTTTTTATCTGTTATTTTTTATAATGTTGATGAATAATTTACTTTTACAAAATTCTATTATTCAGTACTTTTTATACGCGCTTTAAGGCAAAGATTTTTCCGAGTATTTGCCTTGTTAGTTTCGAAACAAAATGATGGGAAAATGCTAAGTAAATTAAGTAGCATAAACATGCTTTTTAAACAAAGGGATGACAGCCGCACCACGTTATGGTCAATTGAACACAAAGTAAAACATACTGATGTTCATTCATAACACCATCCGATGAATAGTCATAAGGCACTTGTGATATCATCACAATGTGATAATTAAACCATTGAGTGGTATATGATAAAGTAGGCTACTTGAGAATGATCAGTCAGTGATTCCACGTGCCTTAGTCAGCACTGTTGTCACATTCGATTTCCTTGACTTTTTGCCATTTGAGTTAAAAAGTTGTGTTTATTCCGTTTCCTGTGCTAGATACAGGTAAAAACGTAGGCATTTTCAATGAATAATATGGTATAGGGGCGTTGTAGAACGAAACACACGCACCAGGGTATGACTTGGCCACGCTTTGCCATTAGTAATTTTCACCAAAACGGTAAACCTTATAATTTTGTTCGTGATGGTGAGCTATATGTTTTATTTATCAGACGGATGGGTGATTCCCTTCATTCGGCGCACCCGGATGCACATTGGCATTTCCAATGCCATTGGCGAATTACCCCGGAAAATCATCGTTGTGTTCAATGGCAATTAATTCACCACTTTTGCTTATAATAAGCATAAAAAAACGAGAATAGACATGTAATTGCTCTTGAAGTGTTGTTTTTGCTAGATTCTGAATCCCCTATTTTAGTTTTTAGCAAAATTAGCAATGTTAAACTCTAAAATTGCACACAAACTGCTTCAAATGTTTCTTGAGGTCCCCATCTCGATTGGTCACCCTGTGAAATTGCACAAAAAATGTTTTTACACGTTTTATCATCAATTTAAAAAAAATTAACATTATATTTTCATAACTGAAGGCCTTGTATGCTTTGATTAATAGGTCCAAGGATCCATTAGTCGAAGCTTTTGAGTTGTATGAGTGTTCTTATCATCCAGTTCGGATTGGTCACATTGATACTGCACAGAAAATGTATTTGCGAATTTGGTCAGTTTGCTTAAAAATAAGCTGTACTATTAAGCAATGAACAGAACATGTTATTGTGATAACTAATTGCCTCGTTGGTGTATCAAAATATAAATTAGGCAACACGATTGCATTCATTATTAATGATTTTCCGTTATAGAAATTCTTCAGCAGAAACCAAAATATACATTTTTATCAAGGATTTTATCTTTACTTAGATATTATTTTATTGAAAAAAAAATTGTGTCACACCAAAGAAGAACCTGTTCGTGACTTTACATGCATGCAACAAGATGGAAAGGGGAGAAAGTGGTTACTAGCCAATCGATGTAATATTAACGAGAAATTTGACATTGTATAAGATTTAATAAAAAAAATGGCTTCGTGTTTGTAAATGAAACCACTGGGCTGCTTTCTCAAAATTCGGAGTAAAAAAATTCGCCTCGTGTTTCTGAAAAATGTTGGGGGTAGATTTCGTTGGCCTCATATTATCCAAAGATATAGGGTATGACAAATGATCACAGAAGTATTCCTCAATGCACGTAAAAAGGGAGACTGTAGTTTTTACATCATCACTTAATTAATATGTTGAAAGATTGATCGCATAACTTGCAGCTTTACCCATGCTTCTTATGTTTTTAATTACTAGATGACTACTCTAATAAGCGTAATCTTTGTTTGTCAACGTATTAGTCATATGGCCTTGACTACGCTAGCAGTCAACAGACTGAGAATTTCATCCTACAGCAGATAATGCTTTTATTAAAATGATATCATCAGTATTTCGAAGTAAGACATCTCTTTTTGACAGATATATGAAAAGCATAGCGGATCCACTTCATCGCACCACAACTACATTACTCGGTGGTTTACAATATGCTACAAATGGGCTGTGATGCCCTTAGCATCGCAACTAAGGGGGCTTGGGAAATCCAATTTTCACATGAGGATGTCACGTTTTCTGGTTTTAGCACGTATTTTCCTGTAACCCTGTCCGTTATGATAACTTTTAAAGATTCATCGTAATATGTTGTAAAGAATAGTACAGTCTTAGTCAGATACCAGTATACTATTAGTAATTAATTGGCAGTAAATGCATCGTAATACATGTTGTTCATGATTTACAAAGCATATGATATAAAATTGTAGTCTCGGTCAGATACCACTTTGCTCATAATTCTTAATTGGCATTAAGAAATACCGGTTGTATAAGAAGGAACAGTATATGAGATGGAAAGTAGCAAATATTATTTAAAAAATTGATGCTTACTATATGTATGTGACGTCATTAATGCAAATTAAATTTGTCATGAACAAATGAGGTGGATTGACGCAATTCGTGTGAATCCTGCTTAAATATTTTATTGAAAAGAAAGTTTGTTGAATAATTTCCACTATATAGTTTATTTATTCGTGCAATTTTAAATACATTACTTAAAAAAAAACAGTGCAACTTATAGTTTATACAATAAAACAGAAAAGATTTTATTCGAACTTATAAATGAGCTTTTATTTGAAGTTATGAAAAAAAATTATCCTTCCTTTCTCATATTCTCATTTATAATCAGATTTTTATTTAATTAATGTGTGCTGCGAGCTTCCAAATTGTTGAAAACCACTGTTGTATTCAAATGTCCTTTTTATTTTGCTGAAATAGGCTTTGGTGCTATCAATTTAGTATTTCCAGTGAGCTTTTAACATGTGTCACGACAATTTTAGACCTAATTTAGTGTGTCCTGAGCTGAAAAAAGTTGGAAAACACTGCTCTATATATAACCCTTCTAAACTGATTGCAAGACACTTTTTTTTCACTTATTTTTCTTATGTTACTTTTATTTTCATTGATTTCTACTACATGAAAACTAACTTAAAATTCGCATTGAATTTATACAAGTATAATTTTAACTAATGACACAATGGGCCAACTGCTTCAAGGGTGACTGCTGCATTGACTTCAAAGTCAAAATTAAAAAAAAACAGTAGATGAACCGTTATAAACTGCCTTTAGAATTAACCTCGTTATTTTAACTGGGCTATTGCATAAGGCGGTCCAATTGCGAAACCAGTTGGCTGGGGTACAAACAGCAGTTGACCACTTAAGAAAGACACACACGGGGATCATTGCGGGTTACGAGAATTCGTACCCTCTGACAATAACTTTGGAGTGAAATGCTTAATATGAGGCGGTTGGCCAACACCGTGCCTCTAGGACTAGTTGAAGAAATGTGGTGTTTTGCTCAGTGGAGCACCTGTTCGTTTCGCCCTATCAGTCCATTCTGGAACCGATGACTCATGAGCTGCAACTCCTAGCTGTCGACCCCCAATCTCACGATGGATCCCCCGAAATCACACGGTCATCGTAACGGCCGATTGCCAAAGGGGTTTGGACGGCGATTCATGTAAGCTCCCCCTCATCACGCAGGTGCGCAGCCTGGTCCCGTCTCCCCCATCCCCCTCCTAGTAGCCCCTAAATAATCTCTTGACCGCCTGGTAAAAAGGGTTGAAATTCTTGCCGGCTAACGTGGCCGGTTTCAACAGAAGCGATAGGAATCTTTAGCGTCCGTCCCGCATCCCTACCCCTCTGGCTTATGGTGTTGTCGGAATCAAAAGCCCGTCTAGGGACCCTTGATAACCCTGGTTAAAATTTTCATAGATGGCAATAGATAAATTCTATTGGTCTTATTGGTTTCGTTCATTCTATTGACTTTGTATTAATTGGCTCGATCATTTGACAATAAATTAAAACAATTCAAACCAATGGAAAACAATATAGAATTTATCTATGATCCTATATACATGTAGTTGTCAGAAATAGCAATGGGCCAAATAACAATAAAAATTTTGACCAGGGAAGCATTCCTCGAAAACATCATAGTTAAGCTTGTGCATACACGAGCAGTTCTGGATTTATTCTCTGGGTGTCTTCTGAATGCCCTCTGAAGACTTCTGAATGGCCCTTTGAAGATTTCTGAAAGTTCTGAATGTCCTTTGAAGACTTCTGAAAGTTCTAAATGACTTCTGAAGACTTTTGAATGTTATGAATGTCCTCTGAAGACTTTTGAATGTTATGAATGTCCTCTGAAGACTTCTGAAAGTTCTAAATGACTTCTGAAGACTTTTGAATGTTATGAATGTCCTCTGAAGACTTCTGAAAGTTCTGAATGTTCTCTGAAAACTTCTGAAAGTCCTGAATGTCCTTTGACTTGTCTTCTGAAGACTGATCTGCATTGATTTCAGCTACAAGAGGAACTTTAGGGAGGTTTACAATAAGTTATAAGCTTATTCAATCTTCCATTATTGACCTTCCATTTAATGAATTTAGATTCAAGTATTTATATGTAAAATAGTATTGATTTTAAATTCAATATTGCAATATTGATTTAATGCAAATTGCAGAAGTTACTATCAGTTATATTGCAGTGATTGTAAAGACGAGAATGCATCATTCAGCTCAAATTTATAGTTAATCGAATTTCTTTTTTCGTTGTTTGAGTTAAATATTTGCTAAATGTAGGCATGTCATCAATCTTGGAATTTAAGCAGGTTGGATCATGAGCATTGGTTTGATATGACATTCTGCTTTGCATGACATGCTCTACACATGGTCATATTTAGCATGATCCTTTGGTGGGCTAGCCCGCTATCCATCAAAAATTGATCTTGTATGGGCAGCTTAAGGTAGACTTTTGGAATGTCTTGTTGTTGTTTTCTCCTCGCCTGGCATGTTGCGTGGGGGTCACCAACCTGCCCACGGTTGCAAAGGGCCGCTTTGCTAATGGCTAGGAAAACGATATTAATCTGCATTAGAGACACTCGGGGAGGGTCACTAACCCAAGAAATCGTAAATTATCGAAAGCGTTTTCTTTTGCATGCAATGTCCACCTCCAGTGCAGCATGCAGGCTTAAACGGTGGCCAAATTACGCCGCACCTGCATTCTCACCAGGTAGAACAGTGTGGACAAAAACGTACATCTCCTCTGGCTTTCCATGTTTGGAGTTGTGCTCTCGTTTTGGATTTCTCAGGTAGCGATACCTGTAATTAAGGGACTATGGGATTTAATGACCCCGAATTCGTCCGGGGGAACGCCGCATCGGAAATCCTCCTGGAAGTGGGAATGAGGGTTGACAATGACCCCAACAACTCCAATTTGATGCAAATCAACACGGTCTACATTTTAGGTACACGTATAGTGTTGGTTAGAAACTTCATGACCCCTGCCTTCATTGAAACGATGACTACAACTGAATATAATGACTGTAAACATACACCCTCGTATTCTTCAGACCTGGGATTGAAGATTCAAATGTTGTACCTATATAGGTTGTTGTTATACCTGCAGGCAGACATCTCACATCAAATAAAATATTTCTGCTGACTTACATGTATTGCCCTGGAAATTTCCACTACAAACAGGGTTGCGAACTTCAAATATGTATTTAAGAAGACGAAAGCAATATTATTCTCCTCAATTTGATACCCATGTCCCATTTTCCTTATGATGATACATGTAGTACTCAAAGGGGCAATTGTGACAATTAAGGCAATATTTTCGCATATTTCTCAGTATAAATTAATGTAGTAGAATGTCGTCTATATTGTGTATAAGTGTCTCTGAAAGTGGAAACAACTGTATAACCCTTGATGCAAACAGTATTGCAAGTAGTTACAAGTGGTACCATTTAAAGTTGCTAGTAACAAATGGATTAAATGTCAATGAATTGCAAAATTGGAATTCTACAAAAATGTAGAAGATGTAGAACATTAGCATACGGTATTATCAAAATGTTTGCTTGATAATTTAGAATAACTTTCATGTCAAGCATCTTCCAGTGAACAATGCTTATTAAGTTGAGTTTCTGTTCTCCAAATTTTGTATTTTTTTTTCGAGATATTTTGAAAAATGTCAAAATAAATACATTTAATAGAATTTTTTCTAGAAAAACTCATGTAACCGGAATGCTGTGCTTGAGATTCATTGTTAACTGACAGAACCTGTTTACATTTTTCAAACTACACCAAAAAAATGCCATAGGTGCAAGAACGGCAGAAAGAGGTCATTTGATGGGCGATTCGTATAAGCTGTACATTTATATGCCGAATAGTATAGCACAACAACCCATAAAGAAGAGAAAGAAGCCTCCTTCAACCCGTGCTTGTGATTCAATATAAGTAGTATACATATTCCATTCAATGCAAATAAGCACTCGTGACAACGTTTAAAAAGGCAGGGGAAAAAAATCTCGTTTCACAAGCTATAGGTTTCATTCTGTGACATATGGTCGATGATAATGGATGCCTAAGAACGTGTTAGGGAATTATAAGGAACAACATGTAGTACATCGGTGTGAAAGTCAAATTCCAAGACATTGTAATTCGCAGTTCATTCAAAATATGACAATGGGATAATCAGGAAGAAACATTTTTTGGAACGCTAGACTGCTGCCAAGTGCATGAGGTGTCATATGAACCTGAAAAATGATGCGTCACACCTATTCAAAGTAAGTTTGGAGATGATTTCACACGGATTGACAAAGGTTAAGTGCAAAATCCCTGGTAAAATGAGACGAAAACAAATCTTGCAATCTTTGAGGCGTATAAAAGAAAACCACATGTGCATTCAGGGTTGAATGTTGTATAGAGATCGATTTTCTACAAATTTAATATTGATTTCGATTTGTAAAGACCAAATTCGTTGTTTTTATAGTTTAGTTGTCGAAATTTGTGGATAATTGAACTCACTTATCCTCCCACGCAAAAAGTTAGCAAATTTTTTCAGACTTTTCTTGTTTCAAATACACTCAAAATCGTTTTTTTGTGCCAAATCTATACTTAAATTTCATTTTTTTTTACTTCTCTGTTCCATTTTTTCCCTTTCATGTCTACACGTGCAAGGAGTGCCACAACATGACACTCGTGGATTGACACTTGAAATTTGTATTCCTCCTGCACAGTTTCAACTACAAGTTAAAACGTCGTTCAATATCGGGTTAAAACCACATTTTCTGGGGGATTGCGTTGGGATGTTAAAGGAAATAGTATGAATTTAATATGAACTTGATCTGTTATTTTTGTAATGAAATCTGTGGTTGGATTAGTGTTTTTTGTAAAGCCTGGTAAATGAATATAACTTTTAAACGAATAGTTGAAATTTTCAAATTATAATGGTGTTTACTGTGCTCAATTTTCGTAATTGTCACAGGACGTGTGAACACCACTATACTTTAAAACATTGACTACATTGAAAACGTGGAGTTATGCCACGTACTTACTGCAAACAAAACGTTTGAAGCCCAGAAAAATCGTCTCCAACCAAAACAGACATGTTTGAATTTAAAAATTTCAAGATAAAGTTATACATTATGTGGCGACCCGTGTGCATGTGAATCAAACATATTTGGTTAAAAATGTGTGTTCTATTCTTTGATTGGTACTAACGGCAAACATCGACCGGTGAATGGCAACCATGCAACGGCGCTTCTAATGTGTGCCAGTACCCATTATATATCAATGGATTTTGGTGCCTTTTCTACAAAATGTTTCGGTTGGGGATGTTTGTTCGCGGTAGTGAACGTCATGACGTTCTAGAACACGTCATATATTCGATCGTTCCTGATTTTCCCTTCAAAAGGGCAGAGACTCGGACGTCACGAAATCGATGACAGGAAGTCTAGTTTTCCAGCGCATGCGCAATGACCTCTCAGGGGGCGCGCATCCTCTGTGGATCCCCCGGTTGGTTGGTTCCATGGCATTCCCACTCCACCGGCCGGTGCCACATGGATTTGCCCTCTCTTTGCTAATGCTGCTTCGATCCGTGCTTTTGTGACGGCCATTTTTGTTCGAAAGTCAGTCCTGTTTATACTAGCCCATCCAAGGACTCAGCCGGAATTTCGTTTAGGAAGTGCTGCGAGAAGAAGAAGAAGAAAAAATAGGCGAGAAGCGAAAGTAGTTTCAAGCTCGGAATTGAGTTCAGAAGAAGGCGGAACACATTGACGGTTTTGGTTGGACGATATATAGAGAAAATCTCCAGCCATAGGTTGAATGGAGCGTGCGGCGTATTGCAACATCGCGGCTCGTGCATGTGGTCTACAGGACGATCGGGGCTATAAATGCGACGACGGAGGTCGAGTTCTGGCATTATACCACAACGATCTAGCATTTTATCACGTTCATATCGCTCCGGTAGGCAGTTATACCTTCGAATCGGACTGCGGAGCTGTTTGACCCGGCGTTAAGCAAGTGATATTTTGAAGGTGGTGTTTTTTTTTTTTTTTCCATCTTGTTTTTGCTATTTCTGGAGGGAATATATTCTGGAGATTTCTTCAAGTACATATTTGAGAAACCCATCTGTTACGAGCCTGATCCCTACTCTGCACTGCTCTGAATTCGAGATCAACTATACTCTGAATTTTAGATCAACTAATCTGCCTGTTATACTCTGCACTGCTCTGAATTTCGACCAACCACTCTGTACTATACTCTGCATTTCGAGCAAAAAGCATTGAATTGACTTTTGGACATTTTTGGTTTTGAAACAACAGTGCTTGTAGCGTTTGCAACCAACTTGCCGGCTTTCCAAGCAATCTATAGTGAAAACTACTAACTCTTCCCTTTAAAATCTTCCCTCGGTGGATAACCCTCATCCTCCATCACCACCATCCTCATCTCCAAGTCTCACTCCTTATAGTTTTTTTTTTTCCTCCTCCCCCCAGTCACCCCTCAACTTTCGTCAAGTTGCACCACGCGTGCGCCGCTCGATACACGTGGGCACGAACCAGTGCGAGCGGCTTGCACTGACGTCAGCGGGTCACGTGGCCGCCAGGCGACGCAACGGTGCACCGTAAGTTACCGGCCCCCATCGCTTGTGGCACGCATACGGGCTATGGTTGCCGTTTTCTCAAGAACTAGTCTCTCGATATAACAGCGCGAAAGACGATGGCCGTAGACACGAAGAACAAGACGCTGTCCGTGCCGGTGACCACCACCAACGGAGCGCACAAGACGGGCAACTCTAGAGAGGTACGTACACACAACCTCAAACTCTGCACTGCACTGCATCTCTGCAAGCATTTTTAAATCTTCTGCTTCATCCAACCCATTCTTCTTCTTCTACTTCCAGATGAACACCAAACCGGCGGCTGCGTCTTTTTACCTGCCCGACGTGAAGACATCATGCTCAAGCCCAACCAAGGCCGAGCTGAGCGAATCTACCGCCGCCTCGGAAGCTGACCTCGACCCCTGGGCTATGCCGGACCTGCAGGACTCTGGTGAATCATGGTCAGGTAAGAAGTAAACAGTTTTGTTTGTTCTCAAACCTACCTGCCTGCCTGGATGCTAGGTAGTGGCGATTAAGCGTGGTTTCGAATTTTTTTTTTTCGTTTCCGAGAAGGAAACGAGAGTTTTATTCATGAGAAATTCCACCACGCGTATAGGATGCCTATAGAGAGTGGCGTTTTAAAAATAGTGGGTTTTTCCTACACTACACGATGATGCTGCGCTAGATAAGGGTCAGGCTTCTTTCTCTATATCTGCTCTTCACTCTATACATCCTCTTTCCCTTCCCATTCATGCCTTCTTCGCTTTGGCTGCAGAGCATCTGCTTTGCCCAAATTCATCACGCTTTGACTACTTTGCCATCCTGAAAAAAAAACTTGAGCTGATTTGGTTTTAAAAGCAATCAAAGCTAAAAACAGAAGGGAATTGATGGGCATTGGAATTGTAGAGGGTTTGAGATAGCTGCTCTTCCCAAGTGTGACCACTTGGGAAAGCAATGAGATTAATGGTGGCTATTCTGCTAACGAGAACCCTTGTATCAGTGGGATTATATTCTATGGGAATCTATGTTAAAGTGCCTTAATAATACGAGTTTATGAGATCCCTGAACGTTCTGTAAAACCTGGTGAAGTGACCTCTTTTCAGAAATTGTTTTTAGTGCATGTTTTGCATCATAAAAATGCTCTGTATAGTGACCACCTGTATACAATAACTCAATTTGGCCATTTTTTTTGATGGTTACCGTTAGTAGATTTCATTGTACATGACAATACTTGTAATTTTCAATTGGGATGTTTCATAACATGGGATGCTGCTGCTATTCAAGAGTGATCTTATTGGGATAGCAATGAGATTAATGTATGTAATTCTGCTATCGAGAACCCAGTATCAATGGGATTATATTCTATGGGAATCTATGCACGAGTGCCTTAATAATAAGAGTTTATGAGATCCCTGAACGTTCTGTACAACCTGGTAAAGTGACCTCTTTTCAGAAATTGCTTTTAGTACATACATGCATGTTTTCCTTCATAAAAATTCTCTGTATAGTGACCACCTCTACACAGTGACCCAATTCGGCCATTTTTTTGGGTGGTTACCTTTAGCAGATTTCACTGTATACTACTTGACAATACTTGTAATTTACAATTATGATGTTTCGTTAAAACGTTATTTAGAAATTATGGGTTAAATACATTGCCACCACTCAAGACCTCGTTTATCTTTCAGCTTTCTTTTAAACTTAGTTAAAAGCTTTTTTTCTACCAAACTTGTTATGTAAAGCTGGCTTTAGTCTACGCAAATCTTCTTTGGTTCCTGCGGGTGGTGCATGCTTTTCAAACGGGGAACACTTTCACATCTTTACCGTGCTTTTCCAATGTGCACGTGCTGAAGCTGTTGCATTATTTCGTTTTAGACATATGGGAGGGGATCCATTTTATAACGAAACGCTTTGAGAAATAATTCTTACTTAAGCATTTCGATATCTATTCCAGAAAGTTCACATAATTTCAGATAAACTGTATACATGTAATATGTCGTGAGAGACGTTTCATTTGGGTTACTACCTGAGAAAGAGAAAGTTGAACAGGTGCCTCACAATGGGTGTTTTTTCCACCTGGCCTTGTACAAATTGGTGCAGAAATTAGCATTTTTCTCTCTCCCAAAGCCCAGTGCTTTTCGATTGTAAGTGCATGGTTGTCCTTCGATTTTGCGGAAGTAGAGCATTTTACGGTGATCAGAGGAATTTTTTTTTAAAAGAAAATGGGAATGACGCATAACGTTATCGTTCACTTCAATCTCAGTATATATAGCTTATACAGTATATCGAATGAGACCTGCGGCTGTTGCACGTTCTTCACCATGAGACTGGCTTTGGGTTTCATTCAGGCTTTTGGGATGAATGTTGTTCTAGGGCGTGTTCGCCAACTTAAAAAAAACTGCGTAACTTTGACCATTATACGATTACAAGGTAGCTAGATTAACTGCAGAGTCGTGAAGAAATGTGTGGCCTTGATTGTTCAGTTTGGCCAAGTGCAGTGTTATTGAAAACTAGGGATTATGTAATGGCGTCTGATGACTTCAATCTTAAAAAATGGTGTTGCCAGACAAAGAAAAACTACTGAAAACAAGTATTTCGACTGCTTTTATTTAAGATTCTGGTAACGAGTCGTTGACCTAACTTGTATATAAGTTGTGCAAACTTGGGATTATTTACAAAAGAGAAATTTTACCAGTAACATCAGGGTGGTTTTGCGAAAATATATACTGTTGGTGTTTCATTTGAATGGCGGCTGGCATCCTATGACATTCCAACCACCTATATTGCAATTATGGTGCTTATTGTCTTTATACTGTTTGTAAAAAAATGAGGGTATGTTTGCTTAGTTGATGTTGTTTAACCACTCCCATGATCATAAACCCACATTCAAGTATGGGCAGAAGACAAGGAGTCAATTTCCAGAATTTTTTTCTACACATTGTACATTTCATAATCAGTATTGATGGTTTGTATCCTATCCATCTTTAGGTCTACATTATTTTAAAAAATTGAATACCCCTACATGTAGAATTTTTCTACATGGTACATGACGTCAAACATTACCGATTAATGATCTAGCTGCCATTAAAAATATCAGAAAATCTGGCTGGCAGCTCCGCCACAATGCAAATATAACAAGGTTTCGATCGATGACACTTCCATAATGAGCAATTATAATCGCTGCCGTGTTCACCCATTAAAACCTATTCAAACATTTATTTTTTGTGGCTGAAGCCAGCAAATCAATTATTAATTGCATTTTTATTAACCCATAAGAATCGAATTTGGCAGCTTTTGACATGATCACGAGTCTTACAAATCGTATTTAGGATTAGCTAGCTTTTTCTAATAATTAAAAAAAAAAACACATAACAATAGAGGAAAATTGCTGGGTTACATGATTGACGGTAACCAATATCAAGTTGGGTAGACCTGTTGTGAAGAGATTGCCATTTGGAGCTCTAATTTTTTTATTTACAAAAAAAATCAAAACAATCGGATCAATGGCAAATTAATCCGACGTTTACTGTATAAATAGAGCCAGTTTTACTGCTTGTTAACAAAGTTGTCGTTTATTACATCTGTATGAAAGTAGAACGAACCTGATTGTCCCATATGAGATTTTTGGCTAACATTTGTTGTAATTATTCTTACAAAGGAGTGTCCCCAGTTTTTTTTATTGAACTAATGGGGACAATTGGGCTAAAAACTGAATTCTTTAACATTGTTTATATACTGTTTTATAATGAACCAAACAAAGGTTTTGTTTTGAGCACATATTCAAGTTTAAAAATAATGACAATTTGACAAGTCAAACAGAATTTTTTTTACTTATTTTCTGTCACGATTTTCCAAGATGACCTCTTGTGAATAGATGGACGCGGCCATGTTGGAAATGGCATAAGTATACCAGAGGATGCTGAATCGTAATAAAGCAGCATGGAAATCTTGGACAAAACAATGATATTAACGAAAGTAGCTTAGCCAATTAGAAACTGATTTTGTATTCGATTTATGAAGCATTTTGGAGAAAAAAAACGTTGCAAAAGCAGCTAAATCTGCCAGATTTCGTGCATGTTATCGTCCCCTTAATTAGCATCTCTAATTAGTATTCTGCATGCGATGTGATTTGCACATTTACTCGATAAATTTGTTAACTTTTCTGATACGATTATTTAACCAAATAAGTCAACCTGACGGAGACTAGATACGTTCTGGAATGAACCGGTTTCCACCTTGATGCCAAGTTTTTAACCAATTAGAATGAGTACATGCATTGGGCTATTCACAGGTCAGGTATAGAGGCAGGATTTTCTCTGGTTTAATCAAAATGCCACGCAGATATTGAGCTGTAAAAATGCTTATTCGATATACTAGATTCCTATTCTTGCTTGCACTAGTTTTCCCATGTAACATTCTTGCAGGTCAAAAGGGCGATTGATATTATACAGGGTGCCAGACATGATATCCTAGTTCTTCCGGAATGACTACATGTCAATACGTGACACTATCTTAGGAATTGACAAAGCTTTCCAATAAAAAACTAATTAAAAAACTAATTGAAAAAAATTAGGCAATCATAGACTAATTAGGCAATTATTCCTGAGCTTACAGTGACTGTGGACCATTAACATTTGACAATAGGCCTTTTCTTCATATTTTCTTCATAGTTATGAAGTCTTTTAGGATTCTAGTTGAATCTTTTGAGTACTTTGCAATTTGAAACAATTTTTATATTCAACAAGTGGTGCTTTGCTTTGTGGTTTTACTTTGGCATGTTGTTTCATGTTGACCCTAACAAGTCAATGATCATAACTGTTATTTTTTGAAAAAAAAAATGTCAGATATAATTTGGACTTAATTGCACTTCTTTAATAAAGCCATAAAAAGAAGTATTTCAACCTTATTAATGTCAAGTCGTTGTTGTTTTTTTATAAAGTAAAATGTGAGGGAGGGTGGACTGAACCCATACTGAATCAGCGGCTTTTTAATTGGCAAAACAAATCTTGAATGCTTGAATTATTATTTTAGATAAATGAAACCTCCTCATTCAGGATTCCTTGCTTTCACACAAGGTGGGCGTTCGACCATTTCAGGTTACCTTTTTTTAACGCTTTTTTTCAATAAGCCGAAAATGATAATTGAAACATTAGATAAATTTTCGTTATCTTGCAGCCATGCATGAAGATCATAACAGATTATTATTTCATAACAAGCTTTTCTATTAACATAAATGGAAATTAGAATGCATTAATAACATCTTTTACTAGCGTATAATGTTTATATCTAGAGCATTCACATGGGCACTCTTATAGGTTTTAAGAATCTGCCTGATGGATAAAAGATAGGCATTCATTAGTTTTGTTTCAAGAAAGGACTGAATTTGCTTCCATGATTGCAAACTCATGCACATCATATTTTTCAAGTTCTGACAATCTCTGAACTCTTGTTTTTGTATACCATTTTAACAAGAAAACGTGGAGCCTCGGGTTAGAAACCTTGGCCAATTTTAGGTGCTGGTGTAAACACGAGGCTATAGTGAGATGATGAATGCTTTATATACTCCTCATGGTTAAGCACAGCACCAATTATACCATAGCATCATGATATGGGTCTTAACAGCACTGTAAATTGAATTACATTTCTAGTTGGAGAACATCATGTGGCTCAATTGTTGTTATTAATACTTCGTTGATTATAGAGGATGGGCTTACGAGTTATGACCATCCCTAAGCATTTTAAAATTAAAATGCATGCATAGAAATTTGAGGGGGTGTCCAGAGATGTGTTTACCTTTAGGTAGGCAGCTTCGGGGTAAAATGGGTCGCCTTAATGTAAATAGCAATTTTATGTTAAAATTTGTTTTGTAAAAATGTGGCTTGCTTAACGTGTATTCTCGTCTCCACGACATACATGTAGCACGACATACATGTGGCCAATCTTTGCATCTTTGGCAACAAAGGGTTGCTATGTAATTAGAGGCTTCCATGGAGGCAAAAGGTGGCCTTCTTTTCTGCAAAATTCAAGTCTAGATTTTTATCTACTAAATACACCAATTTTGATGCAACAATTCAATTGCAGGTTAACCTTGTCATTAAAGTCGTAACCAGTGGAATACAAAATAGTCCGTGTTTTTGTTGAGATTGCTAGGATTTTTATTTTTAAAAGAACGTTGTTGATGTTGTTGGTCACACTTAACACGACAACTTCCCGTAATTTTAAACTTGTTGACTGTAAGTTACATTTTATAGGCTGTCTTAATGTTATGCAGTAAATGCAGTTATAATAAAAATAATTTACTGCAACGTATTGTATACGAAGAACGTGTTCTCCATGCATTTTTTTGAAAGCATGTCAAAAAGTGCACATCATTTACAGATTTTGAATAACATCTCGATTTGTAATATGGTGAAAAGTTGGCCATTACTTCTAAAATGCTTGGAATGCTTGCTGCTAGGGCCCACTGTTAATGGGATAATAAAATTTTGACTTTGGTCAATTAAGACCAACTAATAGGTTCATAAAGGGAACGTGACCCAACCATGCAGTAACAAGTTTTTAAGTTGCCAGGAGGGACATGAACAAATGCTATTTTATAATTGTTTTGCCATGCTAATAATTAAGTGCCGTCCCCTTATCTTGACAATTAAACTTGCTGCTACTTCGGTTTGGGGATTGACATGTAAAAGCCACTAACAAAGCCTTGTTGTCAACAAACCTCGCAATTTTGTTATATTGCACCTTGTTTTTGTCTTGCAGTACGTTGCCATACACATGCAATGCGTAGTAAGCTGCGTTGCACATATTCATGACTCGAAACTGTTATTAATTGTGACACCATATAAATCCAGGTATCAAGGTTTTCGAATACATTGCAATTTATTGGCATTGGTAAAGAAAAAGTGATCTCGTTTCAGTTTAAACTTTTAAAGTTGCCATGTTGACACCACGATGTGAACACGTGTTTATAATAATAGGGGGCTGGGCTGGAGAAATAATAGGTAGGTTACGGACCCTTTTCTCCTTGAAACTTGACTGGAATAAATGAGAAATCAGTTGTTTATATATCAACAGAGTTGGTATAAGCGAATATAGTTTTTTAAATAATGCCTCGATAATATACCAGATAATCGGATTACTGCAAGTGGCATGGATTACTGTCCAGTTGCATCACGCATGGTTAATTTGAAGATGCAAATATAGGAATTCCTGAATAATTTCAATTGCTAGTTCAAGACCTGCTTTATCACCGATTAAAATTAACAAAGTTTTTATACGCAGTTCTGCAGGTCGTAAAGTATTTGAGAAAAAAAAAAGATACTCTGAAAATACATACGCCCTGTTATAAAATATTCTAAAGTAAAGTTTGACAACGTGTGCGGATTGAATAAAAAAAGAAAATTAATCGATTTCAAAATAACGTTCATCGCGATTAGATGCCAGTGTTATTTTTAAAAGTTGTTTAGATGTAACAAGTAGTTGATAAGAAATTGATACTTATTACTGGCTTTACAATAGCGTTGTAGCCTAAATTTACAGTATAGTGATATAGTATATACCTCAGTGGCTTTTAAAAAACTCCAATATTCACCTTGGTTCTATTTGATCCTAAATGTTTTTAAACAAATAGGAGTTATATATTTAGGTTTCATAAACCTACACGTATACAGTACATTATATCTACCAACTACTTGACATTTCTAAGAAAACCAAGCTATTGAATCAACATTTTGAAGATTTTAAACTATTGGGGTCTCATACTGTAGATCCTAAGGTGGTCATCTATTGGGGCTAATAGCAAATCATTAAGTTTTTACAAAAATGAGGGCTCTGGTTGACATTAGTAAATGGTTATTATTTTTCAAAAGACACAAAAATCACGTTATTTTCTATGGCCATTGCACCGTTGCCGAATTTGCTAACTAGTAATACAATGTGTCCATGGACAATGCACCTTCTAACAAACATTTGCATGTAAATGCACTTTCATGGTCAACGTTTTCAGACTTATTACATTCAATCCACTTTTTCTGCATGCTGTACTAACCAGGCATAATACCGTGGTTTATAAATAAATGCACCTTGTTATTCACTCTTGCCAGTATGCATACAAATGAACCAACCGTGGGACCAAAATTAGTTTCTCCCCCAGCTTATTCAATTTTTTTTCAATTATGCATCACAATTGCGTCAATACGATTCCTAATAAATCGATCCTCATTCAAATCTGAAAATAAATAACAAATTTTACGAAAAAAAACAACAACATCGTTTTGGCCTACATGATGACAACGGTTATTTTCTTGTCGAGATAAAGGCATCGACTTAATTCTTTTATCTTCTCGTATTTTTTTTTTCATTCTTTATGAAGTCAATTATAAAATTTTTTTTTTTTTTTTTTTTCATTTTGGCCAAAGTGATGGCGATCTCATTCTATTTATGGCGGCTAAATTGGTCCACTTTCATATCTCGTTATGCAAAATTCAGAGCGGTTGTTGCCATATAACATGACACAAAAAAAATCTCAGTTTTCTCTTATCCCACCCCACTCGCAGTTTCAATGTCACATTGACGTACTTTACATAACTATGCCATTTTTGCATCTTCTCGTAATTTAATTTTTGAAACCGTGTTTGTTACACGTCAATCCGTTCTGCTAGCTTGCTTCTGCAAGGAGGTGTGAAGAACGTGCCAGAAGCAAATATATAGGAGTACATGAATAAGACCACACAGATTTTTTGTGACACATGCGTGAGTTTTCTGTATAAACATTTGGGGAAAATTTTTGGGTGTTAAAAATATGACAAGGGCGCTGATTTCTCGAATCTGTATGCAGATATCGATGTATGCAATACGTGCATTCAACATTTTATTACAATGCACCACCAACGAGTTCTTGTCAGTTAGCATCGAAGGTGGTCACATGGTGTTGGTGCCCCTGCTGGCTGACCACAAAACTGCGTGAGCCTTTGTCCAAGTTAAATTTCAGCTAAATTTTGAATCTTCAAGACCTGAAAAACAAAAGGGCAGAATGGCGATTTTCACTCTAACGGTTTATCTTCAAGGGTACTTTTTCTAGAAATTTCAGACTTGGCCAAAGGCACAGGTGAAGAGGGATGGACCCACTGCAGGTGTTCAGACAGGAGATGTTGGGAAGCCAAAAAAAGATGCTTCCAGCCCTTGGCCATTGGGTGAAGGGGCGCACCTCCGTTTCCAGTTAAAATGTATGGTTGAAATAATTGCTACGTTTAAATATGATGCAATAAAGAAAGGGTTTAATAAGCCGATTGTTACAGCATATCCACCTGAACCCCGTCAGTGCATTTGTCTGTCAATTTTAATGGGTTATTTGAAAGTCATTGACGTTTTGAACATAGACTTCATGAATGGCAAAGTGGGGCTCAATGGGGTTTACAACATACCGCTAGTTCTTTTTTGTAACAATAATTTACAAATACCAATTGTTGAGTTAATACTACATCTTCACTGTTGATATGACAGACGTTGCTGGTTTTTTTAAATTACAAGCTATATTCTGCCTCCTCCTACAAGTATCTCCTGCAATGCCTTGACAATGTCTAGACAATATCCTTCTTACCTGTTAAATTATGGATACAGGTATACGTTGCAAAGCATATGAAATGAAGTTGACATTTTTTTTTATTATGTATAGACTTTGTTTCCATGACTACCATGGATGCTGCGTTCATCTTTTCACATTTAACCCTGCAGAATAACAATGTTTCAAGGAGAAGGTGCAATGAGTACACAATTTGATATCTGTATACAATACTTAATTGAATTGCGTCCAGTATTCAGCAGTGAAGTTTTACATTTTGCTGAGATTTACCTTTAAATCTGTATGTCTGCATGACTTCTATTCAAAGAGGGTTTATAATATACATCATGTACCTGGCCATTTTAGTGAATAACTGTGTTTGCGGTAAGAATATGCTTAAGCTGCTTTTATGTGCCTGGTTCTTTATCTGCTATCGTAAATATGTCCAATTCAGGTCCATTTAGGATTATGCAAATGGGTTTTAAAAGGCACGAGAGCTTGTTTTTTGAGATAATTTGCATAAGTACGAATAACTGAAGATATGATTTCCGCTGTGAATTTGTTTTTTTAAAGTTTAATAGGGCAATTTACTTCATGGTTTTATGTAGCATTACAATTAATATTGGCTTTCTGTCACATAACATCATTTTTAAGATGCAAACGATGCTTTTTAAGTAAGATTTAACGACAGAGTTTGGCGATTTACAATAGCTTGGTCTACAAGTTATTCAGTATGACCAGTATACATGCAGGTACACTGAACATGTAAAGTGTAAAACTAACTCTCTGTTTCAATTAAATATTTCTTGTTAGAAATTGAAATGAGTTTAAGCTTGAGAAACATGATTTGCATGGCGTGAGCAATTGCCATTCCGGAAAAAAAAAGTAGGATAATTATCAGACAAATATGTGGATGAATATCAAAAGAAATATAGAGGTGCGAGTAGAGTTGACGAAACTAGCATTCTTGAATCCGTCAACGTTTTCACATTTGATTGACGGCTAAAGTGCATTAATTATATTTAGTTAAAAGGTGGGTTAATGAGCTCGGAAAAAAAGTGGGTTAACGCTTTCAATTCACTTAAGGCCATGCCAGCATGCTTTTATTATTCCTTGTCACCCATTACCAGTTGTAATTAAAATACTATCTAATCAATCAACCCCTACTAATATAAAATTGCAATGGGATCTATGTATCGGTCTTTCTAATCCTATTGATTAAAAAAAGAAACGCTCAATTCAGGAAGCGATTGCAAACTTTTATGGTTTCTTGATATAGGCTGGAGACCCAAATAGTTCCAATCAATAAGTCCTAATTCCTAGTTGCCATTGAAGCTTGATTTTGGGCGTGATGGAAATTCATGAATTTGCTAAAATTTCCCCCCTCTGGATATATATACCTCTAAACTATCGGCTTTTGTTCGAAAAAGAGCTAGAGCAGGTGTCTAAATATATCGATTTAAAATGATTAAGGCCCACAGTGGTATTTAGAGGTGCTAAAATTTAAATTTATAGAAGCAAATTTTATAGTGATTTGTAAGGAATTTTGTATTATTCAAACACGCATGGTAGAATTTGAGGCGTGGTTGTCTAATGGCGATCATATACTACTTGCAAATATATACAGTAGATCCTAATTAAGACCTCGTTTTTTTGGCCACGCGTTTTTATGTTCAACTCTTTAATTGTATCAAAATAGTTTAAGCCTCTTGGGTATGTTTCTAATTGAGTAATAGAATGCAGAAATCTCTCTTTAACTTTCCCTCGTTATACATTTATCTACCTTAAAAATTTCAAACACTTTTACTAATGACTGAGAATCGAGCACAATTACCAAGCACAATTCTATAAACACTGGCCTTTAAATTTAAATTCGGGACACGCATTTCAGTAGGTCATGCATCAAACAATGCATCGGTTTTAGTCATTTGATTTTATTGCAGTTCTAGTGAAACCTATAGATACTTTATCTGTTTGTTGTCCTTAGCATTTCCTGTCATGCTGTTCAAATGTAATTCATTGCATTTTTAGAATTGAAAACAACAACAGTTTTTCATTGTTGTTGCTTTTTTATCTTGATATACTGTATATTGAACACAGAAGATGCAGAAATATTTTGAAATGGATTAGGCCTAATGAAAAACACAATTTTGATAATTAATTGGTTACTGTTATCCAATCTTAGCTGTTTCAGGGATATATCTTCAAATTCATACTAGATGTATACATGCGTATAACGATCGATTAATTTTTTGCACGTGTATTCAATCTTGATTAGTTGGAAGTCTATACTTGTCAGGTTTCATGCATTATAAATATAATGATATACAGTAGCTATATGATTCTAATTGCTGCCCCCAATAAAATGTATCAAATCCATTGTGAATTAATGCGTGCAAACCAGCAGTTTTTAATTTCCTATTAGATATTATATATCGCAACAATTACAATTGGATTTTATCCAAGTTTTATTTTAACAGAATATGCAATTTCTTCATGTCGTTAAGAGGAACCAGCTATCTTTCCACTTGCTCGATTGGTAGTCTTTTAGAATTAAGCTTAATCCTAAACGTGAAAGATCATCTTTTTTTACCAAATATTTTCATTAATTTAATGTATGAACGTTGCGGGTCATTGATCCAACCTTCTGCAACTCTTGAAGCCTTAACCTGTTTGTTGTGATTGCAGTTCAAGATTTAAACTAATATTTAAAAAAAATAACCGAAAAAACTTGACATTATGCACCGATTATACCCACGCAACACCCATCACTTTAATTATCTAATTCACGTTATAAAAAAAATGAAATAAAAACTTGGATAAATCTTGCAGGTTTGGAGAATTTAAATTGCATGCATGCAAGGTATAAGAAATCCAGAAATAGTTACTTAAACATACAAGTGGAATTGAGAAATTTTGGATAAATACATATTTAAAAAGCTAATTCTATAAGCTTTATAAAAAAGCCTTTCTATATACAATTATAAAATAAATGAGACGTTTATGTTTATGGTTGTTTGAAAATTAGATGCAAGATGGGAACATAAGTTTTGGTTAAAATCATCACAATTAAGGGTTTTAGAATGCAAGCAAGAACATCAAATCAATGAGAACCTGTTATTCAAGTCTTCCTTAGCTTAATTTAAAAAAAAAACTTGTTTTAATCACCGAATAGCCCTAATACCTGTGGTACCGGTCATACGAAAGTTTTTGCGGTTTTATCACTGTTCCAGAATCCGAATTAAGAGCACCAAATGTGCTTTCCCTGATTTATTAGCGTTAATGAAAACGGCTGAACTTGGAAGTCATGCAAAAATATTTATAACCTTTATTAAAAAATTTGAGCAAGGCATGTCCGAGACCCTCCTTCCCATCAAGTTCCCATCATACAGGCTCTAATTAAGGCTCAAATAATAACCATTGCAACGTGCCATATAAACGCTTCCACTTTTCACACGTGGAGGTCGCAGTTCTACACGACTACTAATTGGTATTCATGAGTGTGCATTCATTTGCATTTTAAATTGCCATCAAGTACAACTCTCTGGCCTGGGTACCTCTAAGTACAGCAGTAACTTTCAAAGAGTCCACACAAAAAAAGAACAAAGGAGACCGGTTTCACTGGGATGGACTCTTGCTACAATTACTCATGGTCAGCCTGCAATAAAAAAAAGTGAAATTAGTATCATGGTTCAATTTAGTCCCCTTTTACCCTCCTTCTTAATCCTTTGAAGCCTGTTTTATCCACGTGGTCTGAATGAGATTAAAATGGGCGGGCAATGTCATACGAAGACGATTATTAAAATAATGAATTCCTCTTACAAAACTGTTCTTTGAGTGTTTTTAATCGATGGGAACGGTTACATTAGATGAACATAGTAATTATACAGTTTGGGTCCTTTTTTTTTAACGCAAATACTCTAGTGGAGGTCTTTCAGAAATTCTATTGCAATACTGAGGTGAAAAATCTCTGGTGGCCATTAATTTGCATGAAATTGCAGTTCGATTAGAGGCTTTTTAACCGTTGATCACTCTTTGACTGTATACATGATATAAATTATGTATAAAAGTTGCTTTATCTCGAAATGACAACATTGTAAACCAGGGGTAAAGCCAAGGGCAAATTTTGAGAAAACTTCAAAATTTCACAATTGTATCTCTAGCCAGCATCAACTTTAAACGTAAAATTATACTGCAGTTTTCGGGGATTTGAGAAAGTTGAGTTAATCGTAATTTTTAAAAAAATTAATGAATTTGGATCATGATGAACTCCATTATCTAAATCTAAAATAAAGAAAATGGAGATTAGGATGGAATCCCATTTTATCCAATCTGATAAATTCGCTATTTAATTTGCTTTGTTTGAAAAATAAGCAATTAAAAATGCTCACAAAAGGTTCTAAACAATAATTGGTATACTTATTATCCAAAAGGTAACCACAGCAAAACCTAGCTGTGAATAGCATAAACCACTGGTACCAAACCAAAAGTTGTACTAATCGAAAGGATAGTGCTTAAAGAAATCAGTGATGCACTAGTATATACAAGTGTACATGTACATGTATCAAGAAATTGGTTTTAACATTATATTGAGACTGACATTGATGTGACGTATATTAGGGATCCCTTCTATATTTATTTCTCAACAAGCCTCGATCCTTACATCCATGGGCTCTTTAAAAATCTGTTGTTTTGCGGCCGCTTTGAATGTATTGTGCATCTTTCAGGAAGAAGGACACATTAACGTGCTTATCCTCTCGTATGGGTTAATACCGTGTCCATTAGCATTGCCAATTTTTCTGTTTATTTTTGGCCTTTTTACAAACACATATACGCAACACTTGTACTGTGAAAGAGGGAGTTTCCCGGAGTGATGACATTGGTGTCTGCCACGAACTGGGATAAATCAACACGATTCAAATAATCTTTGGATACCAAAAATAGGATCTCTGTTGGGATTCGTAATGTTAGACGAAGGCTAAAAATACCCAAACTTTTGAAGCAATTTTGACTGCAGTGCTCGTCTGTGCCATGGAAATGATGCTCTTTTAGATGCTAATGTAAACCAACTTTCTATTTTTGTTTGAGAGTTGAATGTTTTCTGAGAAAGGTGTGTGATATGTCATCTTGTGAAATTTTCATCCTATCGATGCCGGAAATTACTTAAGATACCAGCTTACTGTATTACATGTAATGTTTTCAAGGTCCATGTTTGAAATTGGATGGCTCAATTTCTATGTCGTCGATGTTGTTGCTATGAGACTGTCTTCACGTGTAAAGCTTCTAACGCCTAAACACTTTAGGTTCATTTTATAGGTGAAGGCGAGGTATAGAAAATCATTTTGAAATACATGTAGCCCAGAAAACTAGCCTTGAGTGTCTAGAATTATGATGGGATTTCATAGACACAACAAATCCCATTGAACCGCCCTGTACAATTGCGTCATCTCAATGGTTACCATGGTGATTAGGGCAGTGTAGATTGACGTCATCTTTAATATAAAAAAGCCAATGATTTAAGCCTTAGCTTGTATTGCACATGTATACACATTGGTACATGTATAAGGCTTACGTGTATATAGGCGAGGGAATCGATGCTCATTTTCTATTCTAATGCAATTCCGTGTAATTTTGCTAAGAGAGGTACACGGATTGCTCGATAAGTATTTGATTATTTCCGTGAATTGGAAAATGATGATGCTACTTGCATATGCTCATCAAAATCATGGTGCATTTTTTGAAAGTGTTATCTAATCCATACATTAGATGTCAAGACATGATACAGTGTGCATGTACATTACGTTCAGTGTTTATAAATTAGTGACCGACCTCGAACTTAATCCAATGAATGCAAAAGAAACACTATTCACCATTTTATAAAAAAAAATGTTAGATAATTTTGTTAAACGTGGATATTCAAGGTTGATGCTCATTAATATGCTTTTCATATACATTTTGCCATGGCATTGATTGGTCAAGATTAGTTTGATCATGTGTCATTTACAGCGTCATACAACAGGTATTCATAAAATAATTCATTGAAAAGTCACTGTTGTTTCCCAGAACTCCATGACGCAAAATAGATTTGGGATTTCTATTTGCATAATAATTCATTAATCAAATGACTATAAACAGTTGTTTCTCAGAATAATATGACGTATAAAATGTTGCTTTACTTTTTCACCCAGTAGAATATAATTTCTTCGAAATCTTCATTGGCATTTACTCAAGTTTAACTATAGGTTGTAACTCGTTTTCTTCGAATTCTCGTAGTTGTTTAGTTAGTTGAAAACATTGAATGTTATGAAAGAATTGTGGTAATTAATAGTTTTGATTGAAATATAATGTTTTTCCTGTTAAGTTCGGTAAACAAGAAGTTATGCAACGTGGGCAAGTCCGGTAATAATTAATGGATTCTAGCCCACACCCGATTTAACTAACCCATATCCTACTTTTTTTTACCATAAAATTTGATTAATTTTACATTTCATAGTGCACCTTTAGTTTGTCGCTGGTAAATTGAAAATGTTGCCACTGTGAGTGGGCACCATTTGGCATAAAGCAATTGCAATTTAAAAAAAAAATGATTTGCATTATTAACAACGTAACAAGTTGAGACAGTTGCCAACGTTTTTGCATTATTCTATATTGTAAATCGTCTAATGCACATAATATTATTTTTAGCCCTATAATCGCATGTCAGATACTGTATGTGATTAAATGCGTCAGTAGTCTATAACTGATTATTTCCAGTGAAATTGCAATGGTTGCCACCGAAGTTGTTACCTACAATATTTCATCGTGTGCATGTTTTTACACGAGCCAAGATTTGATAGATCATATCGATAGACCAGTTTTAAAATTCGATGGAAAAAAACCAAAAGATAAATGAGAAGAATACATGCTGCAAAAAAGTTTTTGATGAATAAGAATGTCAATATGCAATGCAGAGCAAATGATAACTCTTTTGCTAAGAACAAAAAATGGTCGTGTTGACACTTGAAATGCAAAAATGTGCCTCAGCTATCAGGTTTTCTTATTTTTTATTTGCGATCTCAGATAGAGATAACTTTAATTAGCATTTTCCATGAAAGCAAATAACCAGAATGAATAATTTGTGACACTCTAGGATTTAGACTTGTTGGTTTATTTTGGAAATTGGCTTCTATGCCCATAAATGGAAATCTATGACTAAAATTCTTAATTAGATCGACATTCATTCCATTTGATTAGGTTGACGAGCTAAATGTCCGCCTTTATTACATTGCATAATGTAAATTGTAGCAACTGGATGGCTGTCCTACATTCATCTTTTTCCGGCTTGACTTTTTGCTTTTAAATGCTTTTAAATTGAACATGTGCTACTCTTTGTTTATTCATGTATCAAAATATGTCTTTGTTTACAAGTGATCTAAATTCTTTTTAATCTACATATCAATCCATACATATTGAAAGGAAAAAGTTTGAAAAAGATTGAATTTTTTTTATCAATTATTGAAGGTGTGGTGCATGGGTCACTTACATTTAATCTGAAATGAGTAAGCGAAGTATTTTATATAAAGTTAATACCATTTATAAAATTATCTATTGGATGTTATCTATTGCTCATCTGTAAGACCCTTTCAATAACCATGACGTCATCTATGACTCAGTCACGGTTTGGACTAATTATGTGATCACAATTCCTTTTCTAGGCAACTTCAAGCTAACTTTTTGAAATGTTCTTGCTGAGAATCAATATTCATGTGTGTACCTTGAAATAGATTTCAGGGACAGAAGTGTTTTCAAGTAGGCGTATTACGTTCTACTCAGGCATCTGATATCCCACTTGAATCACTCAGGTTATATGTTCAATAGCATGCGTCTTTATATTTGATGGGATGTTTAAATGTTACCATTGAATGGTAATTACTTAATTATATTCTATCATATCACATATGGATTAGAAACTGGCTTTTATAAATCAAAATAGGAAACAATAGTCTGTCAATCGGTCGAGATTACATTTATAATAGAAAGTTTGATAAAAAAAAAAATATAGATAGGTGGAAAAATACGAATAATAGGCGTATTTGTGTAAATTATCTATTAATTTTTATGTATATTGTCTTACTTTTTTTCTTATTCATGCTGATTAAAAACTGGTTGAGGGCTACTTTTATTATCACGATGAACCTTGAATCATGAGTAAAGATGGTTTCTATTTTAACACCTGCAAATCCATCTTGCAAATCTTAATTGGACTATTTTATAAAGCAAAAAAATGAATAGCTAAACCATCAATAAATTATATATAATTAGAAAGGTGAATGCTATATTTATATCCTGAATATTTGTAAAAGACAGTATAGTATATAAAAATCTGAAAGAATCTGAAATAATATTTGGCTTTCAGATTTCATCTTCTAAGAGCTATATGACATTTAAAGCTTGCAATACATAAAGATATCTTGTTGTACTTTGAAGTAATATTTGTTCAAGGATTTCATACAAATAGGTTAATAAGGTGTGTCAACAACTCTCTTACATAGTTGAGGTTTCTCTCATCTTACAAAATTGCGCATTTTGTCCTATTTTACCCACTTTAATTAATGTAACCCCTTTGGAATCTTTTTATGTCAATGGCTTCTTACACGCCTGCTATGTCATATGCATAGGCCGCTTTCTAATCTGTTTAGTTCCTGCTTGATCAATCATTACTTTTAACTCGTTTGCATTTGATTATCTTTTTAAAATCAATTCGTATTCATCTAAAAAATTCGATAGTTATTTTTTTCTATCTGAAGTCTATAAATAGTAAATTAACCGGACTTATACATACAAATTTTGTCATTTGTTTGGGTAATTAGGACAAACGATACAGTTGATTGATGTAACAGGAAAAGTATATAAACGTATGAATATGCTGGCATTAACATTTCCAGTATTAATTGAGACAAATCTTATTTTTTTAAATTCTTATTCTCTAATATATGTCTCAGAAAGAACTTTCTGCATAAACCAAATCGGTAGATTTTACCAAAAATTTGATTTGTAATCATAATGATGAAGCAATGTAGTTTTATATTGGACATACTATTAACATTCAACCCATGAAAAACATTACATTATTAAACATTCCTTCAAGTTTACCGAAAATACATTAAACGACATATTTTAGTAAGCTACCGAATTTTGAAATATATATGGAAATTGCACATTCGCCAAATGTCTTTCACCAATAATAAAATATATTCTGGTTTTTCCAACAGCTCAAAAGCATTCTCTGTTTAGCTATTGATGGATAAAGCAGTTCAATAAACCGTTAGGTCTTGTATATGTATGAAAATACCACTGAGCTTCGCTATTTAATCGGGGGGTTAACATACCGAGGTTGGTAAACAAGCATCTTTCATTTACATGTCTGAGAATGTATGTTTTTATGATCTTGGATTTTATTAATAGATTCCCAGTTGAATTCTGTCATCAAAAATATGATTCGCTTATAAATTTCCAAACTTACCTTAAGGCTCGTGTCAGACTTTATTTGGGTCGATTTGAGAGGAACCTGAAGGATTTCGAGGAATGTTAATGGTTTATAGAGGCTTATAACTGGGCATGACATCATAAATTTCTTGTCTTGTCATATGTCGATGCATTTTCGAGACTTGCATATTTGTGTTAATGTTGTTTACATGAGCGTGTATTATGCCAACAGTCATGATTCATTGGCCATGGTATTGTTGCTTTGATGCACGATACATGGTCAAGGATTTTTCTCCATTCATTGAATCGTGTGTAAACTGATGAGATAAAAATCTGCTTTTGTATACAGATTTCATTTTGCAGAGGAGTCTTAACCCTTTTGCAATGGTATTTTTGTTTGTTAAGAATAATGACACCAGTTAGAATCCATAAACCGACTATGCCTTTTCTTTCATGCCAAAACCACACGTGGTTATTGCACTTATTTGCCAATGAGATGCCATTGAATGTAAGCCACAAAGCAATCTCTTGACCATAACGTCTGTGAAGGTGAAATTGTTCATTTGTCAGACTTAATGTCATTGAACACTAAAACTAGATATAGGTGGTAGCCCAAGCTTCAACCTCAAGTTCAATCCAATTTGTAAGAGTGTTTGTATTTTATAAATACACGTGTAAGGAGGAGAGCAACAGTCGGCAGGTGGGAATCAATAGACATGCTTCTTCAGGGCGTCTCTTCCAGACTATTCATTTTTTTTTGGTACAATGTTGAATGCAGTTTTCTAGAAAACATGCATGGGTTCATCCTTCCAACATAAGACTATTGGACATTGGAATCCTACTTTTCAATTGCCTTTATCATCTCCAAACCACCTTTGTCGACAGACCCTATAGAGCCAACAACAAGATGATGTAATGTCATTCTAAGAAATAAAACATTAAAGTTTCTCAGAATTTGAATATGAATTACGTATCCATGCTCTGGCAATACAGAAATTATGATAATACCCGTCAGCACTTTCAAAAGCTATGGATTCGCCTTTGTCTTTATCAATATGCTGCCATATTAAGCCTCCTTTTGTAATCTGTTTCTTTTTTCTAAGTATTATGTGCTGTACTTTTAATAAGCTGGAGTTATAAATACCCACCTAGCTATTAAAATCACTGATGTTTCCAGCGTATTAGCATACTGTTTTCAAAATCTAAATATACACGTAGCTAGGATTCATAAAGGTTTTATCTATTTGAGGCTGTGGAACCATGCAACAAAAGCAAACTATAAGTTTTGAAATAAAGTAGAATATATATTTTTCGATTATTTAAAACTAGATTACGAAGTATGAATGTATAACTAAAGCTGCAGGACGCCTATTGCCAAATAGCGGTATTATAATACAGTAATAAGAAATGATGCTGACACTTTTGTTAACCTTCGTCATTTAAATTGGTTTTTAGCGACTAAATTCATGAATGTGCCGACGGCATTCACGAACTGAATTCGTAATAGATTTTCGGCAAAACAATACGATTGAATTGAATCAGCTTATTGGAATGTGGACTACTTTCCACAATAAACATGACTCGGGATTTTTAGTATTAGTGCATGTTCATGTTCCATAGCATTTATGGTATGAACGTGTAATTTACCCTTTGTACACTCACATTAAAAAAGCACAGGTGTGCGAGTTTAATATTCTTCGAAATTACAATAGGGCTCTATGTTACCGAATCTCATCTTGTAATGATTAAGCATATTTAGGAACCAGAAGGCACCTGTGAATTTGTTGATGTTTTGGTCTCATCAAATCAACAAAGGGTTTTTAAACGAATTTTTAGTTTGTGTTGCTTGTATAAAGGATTCTCTCACAAAGTCATATCGTGCTACAGTAATACAAACACAAAATTTTATTCGGTAGTCACCACAAATTGGAATTTCAATTTTTTTTTCGCATTTTAATAATAGTACATTCTGCCAATGGCTCATTCAAATATGATTGCATGCATTATTCTGGTAGATTTACATGTATACGTTATGTAGGTAAGCATTTCGAAAGTATTACAAGGTAATACCTGCTCCCACAATAGAACATGGCTCTCGAAATCTTGCTTCCAAATATAAATTGTTAGTCTGGTGCTGAAACAGTTAATTAGGTTACTGCAGGAGACTATTTTTTTAGTTGGGTCAATCTTTGTTTGGAAAGTAAATTACTATTGTGAGATTCTTGAACACGGGATCACTTAAGTGATATAAATAAAACTTAACAACGTCGTTAAGAGGCATGGTATAAAAAAAATGCAGAAGAGGTCATATTGTTCGCTGCAAGAGCAAAAGGGAATTTTGCCATCTTATGAAACGTTTCTGGTGTAAAATACAAACTTCAAGTGGCTCTATCATAAAAATAAATAAAATTATTTTAATATTATTCTTTAGTTCCAATTCGTATGACATTGCATTCAAAAAAATTATGTACACTCATCTATTGTTTCATGAATGTTATGAGTCAGGATTTTTTCATTTTTTATGCAAATTGTAATTTCTTCTATAATTAATTAAGAATTGAAAAAAAATCGACATAGTAGATTAGGTAGCACACTTCTTAACTGTGATTTTATTAGAAAAAATGAAAAGGAAAAGGGCTTTCCTTCGAAATTTCTGGTGATGGGAATGATCGAGGTAATGATTCTTTACTAGGTTAATAGCTAAGGGTAAAAACATGCTGAAGCATGGATGATATCATGGATAAGAGGATGGATAATAGCATGGAAACATACCTGTGATTACTTAATGCACCCGCACTTAAGTGTCATTTGCTTCCACTATGTGCGGGTGCATCGACTAATCAAAGGTATGCTTCCATGCTACTCTTGCTATTCTCCATCCTCTTATCCATGCTTCAACATGTTTTTACCCTTAAGCTGTTATTCTTGGTATTCTAAGTTTTACTAGCATTAATTAGTACTTACTAACATGACTAAGTGGAAGAAGAATATAAAACGTGCTGATTATGACCCAATGCACAATATCTTTCTTGATATTCCAAAATGAGATTGTGTCAAGCTTACAAATCCAAGAACATTTCGTTTTAATTTGCTATGGACAGTTGCCATGGGTAGTTAAGGAAGAACTTTGATTGCATGCTGCTTGCCTGCATGAATTGCAATGGCAAATGGAAATAATTTGCTGACGCCTCTCTTGATTATGGTATTACAAGGGCTTGTCTCAAGACTTAATTTCCCCTGACATTAAACTATATTTTATTCAAAAAAACATTTGATACACATTTTCCAAGCAATCTTTGAATGAAAATCAATACACTACATACCTTCCTTGTTTTTATTACCCAATCAGTGGTACAGAACACGTGGAGGATGTGGAATTCCAGATACTCCTTAGATAGGGATCCAACTGGGACCGACAAATCAGGGCCATCGAAGACTACCGATAGAGGTATGCATGGGCTCTCATATAGCCTTATTTTTTACTTCAGCTATTTTCAACCCACAGACTGGCTACCTTTTTTTTCACTTGGATCTTAGTTTAATCAAAAGGTGTTTTTTATTTTGATAAGCACTTGCAAAACAAGAGTTAGTTTTATTATTGCCTCGATTCAGAGTCACGATACCTGGAATACTTTTAAAAAATAAACTCCCTATTTAACACGAATCGATTTACAAGAATCTAATCTTGGTCGGCGTTATTCCAATGACATGTATAGGCTGTAAGTAATTTTGTTATTTGGGCTCTATCTTGTTTTAATGACAAGCACTAAAATGAAACTGCGTTCACAGTGGCAAATCTTGAACACAGATACGTGTAAAAATGAGCCTCGGTTGATCAGGCTAATAAAAAACACACAAAAAACACATTTCCTACATAGTTGTACATGTAGCTTTGGAATGCATGGAAGGAAATGTGTCTTCACCAATGGATTGAATTAACGAATTTTAATCGCCTCTACGAAAAGGTCATTAACTGACGATCTTATATGTGAGGCTAAGGGTTTAATGTCTATAGGTCATTACTTCGTTGTCAGGTCATTCCTGTTGACTGTAAAATCAAGAGGGTTCCTTTTATTTCCTAATTGGACATGGTTCCTCCAGGTACAAATTCTTTTAATATCACCTTAATTTTTAAATACATGTAGTAATTGTTGTTGGCTTTTTATCTATTGGAAAACGACTTTGTTTACATGTTCAGGTGTAGTTTTTTTAAAAACTGAAAATCACAACATCGGAGTAGCTTGAAATTTTGGCAAATCTGTTGTTTGAAGTGAATCACAACATATAATCTTCGTCATCTTATTGCTGTTGGAAATGCCCTCTGGGCAATAGTCGTCGTCTGTCTGCATTGTGCCAGACATGGTGATGCTGATCTGGCAATGTCATCATGATGGATGCAATATTTGCCTTTGGCAATTTTGGCCTTTATGATCAAGACGCATGAGAATGATAGAGGTTCGTAGACCGAGACCGAAACTATTAATACGGGTCAAGACAGAACCCTTCCAGCATTGAAATTGTCAGATCCAATATTCAGATTTTATCACAGTTCGTGAACGCCAATCACTAAAGGTATACATGATTGCAAAATGAATAATTAGATCGTTGACGATGAAACTCTTTGTTGCATATTGGATGGTTCTTCAGGGGTTATATACTCTTATTAGCAAGAGTTTAGCAGTATCTTGCAGCAAACTACTTGTACTATATATGATTTAGCTGCCTATAAGCATTATTGAATGTATTCCTAGTACATTGTAGTTTGCAATGCTTCTTTACAGCTTTGATTTCATTTTGGAAAAATCAAATACTCCATTGTTCAAATTCTGCATATTGGATGGCTCTATATTTTTAGCAACAGTCTTGCAGTCTCTTGCAGCAAGTTATATGTATGTATTCATGTGGTTTAGCTGCCAATATTTACTAGCCATATGCAAAAAAATGCATTCAGATTGAGATACTTATTGCATTTGGGGATGCATTTATACATGCATTTATTTGAAATGTATTTATAAATGCATTTTTTTTTTACAATGCTTCTTTGCAATTTTTATTTTATTTTGGAAAAATCAAATACTTTATTGATCAAATTCTGCATATTGGATGGTTCTTATTATAACAAAAGTCGAAGTCTTTTGCAGCAATCTACATGAATGCGGTTTAATTGTCTTTAAGAACTGTGGTTTGCTAGTACATGTAGTTTGTAATGCGCTTTTTAAATTTTGATTTCATTTTTGAAAATATAAAATACTCTATTGTTCAAATTCTGTCTCAGCAACGTTTGATGCATTTTTGCTTGTATGTCATCAAAGCGTCTAGCCAAACATCAGGTTTTTTTGTTGTCTTTTTACAAACTGTTTTCTCACAATCCCAACGTTCATCTTAGTTCCAAATATTATAATAATTTGTCAGCTTTTAACACCTTTCTTTCTCCAAAAAAAAAATGGACTCCTGGACACTGGTTGTCCATGATGGAAAGGGTTGTCAGTGTTGGAGAATGGAAATTATTGATAAGCGGGTCCATCTTCTCGTTTTGATAATCGGTAAATGTCAGGGAAATGACTACTCCATTGCCTAGGTGGACAGCCGAAAAGCAGATAAATTATTAAAAAAACCGTCCACAAAAAACAGTTGGACGGGTTTAAATATATGCGAAAGAAGGCTACGTGGCCATTGTCACGGACTAAAACACATTTCCTAAGAAAAAAAAGTGGAAAAAAAAACTTGTTCCCAGATGTGATATAAATGGGGAAGCTGTTATACTTATCCCGACATATTTCTGGTCCGAGATGAATTCAGAAGAGTACTAAAAAATTTCAAAGGGCAAACGAGGGCATTTGGGTGATGAAGATACAGGTACATGACAGGTCAGAATAAAGGGAACTTGGTTCTAGGAAACATTGTTGCATTAAGTTCAAGGAATTAAGGTTGACAACTTGTGCGAAAGTTTATTAGGAAAAATCTGATCTGATAATTACTTATGAGTAACATGGAGTAATATTCTGGCAAATCCAACTACAGCAATTTTATAATTTTTTGGTAAATTTTGGCTCAGTTGATGTTTATGAGCTCTTTGGTTAGGATATCGTATATAGACTGCACATTCAAGATGCCACTTTAGTTCTAGGAAACATTCTTTGATGTTATGGAAAGTTGGCAAGCTATGCAAAAGTTTGTTATAAAAAAAAAACCTTTTGGTATATAATTACACATGGTTGTGTGCAGGGTTCGTACAGGTACTTTAAAGTCCTTAAAGTACTTACTTTTACTTGGATGAATTTCAAGGCATTGAAAAGTACTTATTATAAATTAGTCAAAGTGCTTAAAAAGTGCTTACTTTTCGAAATTCTGACGATCAGATAAAAGTTCATTTGATATTTTTATTTAAAAATTGTATTATTTGTTTTTAGGGTATGTGTTGGTTGTGTAGTTACTCTTGGCAGGGGATATCTCATATTAATTATCCTGATTTCAACATTACACCCCTCCTCTTCCATCAACACCATTCCTCAAATGGTCCTTACATTTTTTTAAGGTACCCTTGAAAAGTCCTTCCTTAAAAAGTCCATGAATCAATATTCTGGAAAATCAACTAGTTTTCCTATATTATGGAACTTTAGGCTCAATTGGCTGTCAGACTGATAGGTTTTGTGATTTTGTAGAATCTTCGATACGCAAGATCTCCCACTTTGCCCCATCCCCCTCAATATAATGCTGGGTTATTCATCTCTTTTGATGATGATGATGATGATGATGATGATGAGGGCATTTGGTTGAATAGACAGTTAATGCGAAGGTGGATGTTTGGTAAATAGTGATATGAATTGGCTTGAAAATGCCTCCTAATTGAGCCTCAACATTGACCTTGTTGTTTGATTTGATGGTGCTCCGTCGTGTTTAGGAAGTCTTTCGAGGTTTTTACAAGCATTCTCGTTAATTATAATGCAATTTATTTTTTAACTAGATGCATCACGATCGTTTTCAGCAGCCTAGCTGTTGTAATTATGTTGAGGAAAGCGACCCCATGGTCAGTTGTGATTTGTACACGCGACAGCTCCTAATTTGACTCATTTTCCAAATGATAGAAAAAGGGTTTTTTTCTAACAAAAAAAGAGCAAAGGTGGTTCCAACCGGATTATAAAACAAATTGTTTGCAAATATGACCCTTTCTTATTGTATACATGTACATGTAATAAACATAACAGGATGTACTCGAAATTCGTAAACTCTATATATAATTTATTATTGCCGTTATCAGTGAACTATAAGAAACATGAAGAATCTTGAAGATTATAAAAAAATTGTATTTTCTGTATCTATCATTATTTTTTTTTTGCTTACTTGCACAACTATAATATGAACTATCCACTAACAAATCATAAATAACTCTTTAACAATTCAAGTTTTAATCAAGCGAAAGGAAGTTTAGTAATATCAATACAACATGACATGATGAGTGTGCATAGAAATGAGTTTTTGTTTAAAAAAAACTGAACATTTTTTTTTGATATTCCAAATACAGACCTAGTTCTTATACACAATGGATTTTGGCAATGCAGTTTGTTGTTTAAATTGTCATCATAATGCATATATTTTACCTTCTCTCCCATTTTTTTGTTCATTTTTCTAGTTTTGACCTGGAAATGTCTCTAATTGGAAACCAGAATACATTTGCGTGCAAATGCATCGCATGATCGAATAATTAATCGACAAAATCATCGTTGACATTTCCGCTATTCTTTGTTTGCAAAATATATTGCTATGCATGCAACTAATAGAGCAGCTATCGATATGCAGGATACATGGATTCATTTTGTTATAATTAGCTATGTTTTTCTGCATAAGTACAGATTACCTTTATGGTGCAGTTTCCGCATTGTCATTTGCTTAACAATGTTTTGAGATCAAAACAGAATAATTAACAATTATTCGTGAAAGCATCCTTGTTTGCAATTCCAAACACTTGTAAACATTGGAAAAAGATGGGAATACTGGTTAAACACAGTGCATGCATACCTGCAGCGGGAAAAAAATTGACTAGAGAATGGTCTGATCCTATCCTCAGTCCTAATTAAAAATTCTTTAAAAAAATCTTCAGACACTGGGGCACCGACGCCATCAGGAGGAACCATAAATGACAAAGGAATTCAATCACATTACGTTTTTTTTTTGCAAAATTCCTGTCGTAAATATCAGTTTATATCCTAAACCTTCGCCAAAAAAAGTCGCTGAACTCTCTCCTAGGGCCCAAGGGGTGTTCATAAAGGGGTAAAACAAGTGGTTCAACAAACTGAAACTTAGAGGTCGCCACGCTCACTTTCTTTTTCTCGTGATTTTGAAATTGAGCGGAGGGGATTAAAAGAAATTGAAGTCAAGTTTGGGTCAGTGGATCAGCAATGCCCCCCCAATTGCGCGTGCACTTTGGTGCATGTAATTGTCTTTAAGAAAGGGTTAAAGTGTTACAGGCAAGACAGGGGTGTAATTAGCCAGCCTCCTTGGCTGTGGACGACCGAATTTCCCACACCTGAAATCTAATGAGGGCTAATCACCCGGACTACAACGATTATGCTAACGTGACAAAGCGAAATTGCCTAATTGCAGGCAGTTAATTAATACATTCTTGTAAAACTGTGGTCTGGGTTTTAATTTGGGCTCTACACGAACGGTACAACGGGGTTGAGATGGAGTTTTTGTTAACGTGGGTGATAGGCAAAGTTCTACGAGGGGGATCCTTTATTAGGGTACCTTGTTGTGGTTTTAGATAATAAAGGGTTACTGAAGAAAATTGTCTGAGTTTGTGTACGTGTTTTACCTTGGACCCAGTTCGTATTGCAATGTCTTTTACCGTGTCAGTCTGATGGATCTTAATCTTATGCCTTCAGGAACATTGAAAAACTGTTGAGACTGAGCATTTTTAACATGGGGTCGCGATCTTTGCTTTTTGAAATTCTTGATTTTTTTCAAATTTCTAATATCGACTTGTGCTAATTTCGACTTGGTTTTATTTTTCCAGAATTGACAATTCCGAAGAAGATCGGAAGACTCTTGACCATCTTAAGCAAGTTGGTGGCACTCATGATGCTATTGTACGTTTTCTTCTGCTCCCTTGATTTCCTGTCTTCAGCATTCCGGCTTTTAGGAGGAAAAACAGCAGGTAAACATCAATATTGTTTCTCATTTTCTATATCACTATTTTTCTTGCTTCATATCATGCATTCACTCGAAAGAACTCTTATTTAACTGCAGAACTAATTTGTCTGCTTATAAACAGTATTCCTAGTGAAAAATCTAATTTGGTCTCATAGACAAAATCTATGAGACTTATGAGACTATGTGAGACAGGGACCTAATGAGACTCCAAAATCTAAGAGATTTTATTCCCATTAAACTTTATGGCTGAAGTCCCTTATATTTATATAATAACAATTTATGAGTATATCATGAGACTCCTCTCTAATAAAAATTTACTCAACAAGATTTTATAATTTTTAATTGGTCTAAAAATTAGATGCTCCATATTTCCAATAAGCTATGAGGTATCATTAATGATATTTTGCACTAGGGCCGGCAATAGCATCTACTAAAAATTCTAGAGAAAAGAGTGTAGCATAGGCCTACAGAAAACTAAAACGTTACAAAATCACTAAGATATATGAAATGTACATGTAGGTTCAGATCCACATAGCATGGAAAAAATTGCTCTAAAATTGAGGGTTTAGCTATTTGCTAACCTATTGCACAAATTGTACTTAGAAGTTATAATTCGTACAATGCTTATGCAAAAGCAAGGAAGATGTTGTACAGAAACTTGCTCAAATCCATCTGGCTGCTGGTATTTCAAACCTTCATCTTAAAACAAGTTTATATCGTTAGTCAAGAGCCTCTGACTACATTTTTTTTTGGGTTGAGGAGAATGCTAATTAATGAAACGATTATTTAATCCTGAATCATTTTGGGCTAACGAATGCATTACGTGAGCTACATGTAGCTCCTTGACATTGTCGTATACGGTTTGGCCTTTGCTTTTCAGTTAATTGCCATTGAGCAAGCTGCAAGTCCCTCCCACAAATTCTCAAATCACCTCAAGAAACGCTTTTTTTTGTATATGTATCATACTATCATTAGCTAAACACGATTGTAGATATTTCCTGAATTAGGTAAACAAGACATACATGTATACGTGTGACGACTGGAAACAGCCCTTTGTCTTTGTTAAAGCTATACCCGGACTTAGGCTTAGGTGGAATTCCCAAGAAATCGACTCTCTGGAGGCTCTTGTCAAATATCTTCAGCTATTGGCAACCTTGGAACTTCACGGGGTGAAGTTCCTCGGGCTTCTTCTGTTGTCTTAGTTAGCTTTGGTAAAAAAACGAATGGGCAGTCATGATTTTTGAAACTTGATCAATATACAATGTAGGTGGCAAAGGTGCATCTCTAGATTCCAAGGTCTGAGGCTCGCGATTCCCATATATACTTTTAACTTTACTTTGAACTATAACAAGGTATTGTGGGCAATGTTTATCAGCCGTTCAAAATTGCATGTCTTTAATGTAAATATATCTATAAAGCATGAGTTAACCCGTTATGTACAAGTATAGCTCTGGATGCTCGAAACACTTTAATATAGTCCATGGTAAAATCTGATGTTGCATGCAGGCATCTATATTAGGATTTGGCCTTCACGGTTTGTCAGAGCCTCTCTATCTCTTTTTAATGGTTATTTTCGTAAGTGGGTGATGCTGTCTTGTTTTCAGGTATGGCACTGTCGCCACCGTGATGTAATTTAAGTGCATGCATATGGGATTTGAGAACATTTTCCATTTGCAAATTTGAATAAATCATAAACGTAGTCGAATTAATATTTCATTTATCAACGTATGTATATATGCAGTCTTCTAAGATTTGGTTTAAAAGTTATATTTCATGTAATTTTGTATATAATGTATAAATACCATATCCTTCAATATTTGGAAATGAATGTGTAAATCTGCACTATGAATAGTTGATAAAGATATAAAACGTCTAGAACTTATTTAGGATTTTTGGAATAGTATGGTGGTAATTGGTCGTGAAATATGTTGTCTTTCAAAATTGAAGCCCTAAAATCCTTAAGCAAATTTATAAGATATCTTGTTTATTTGTCAGATAGATGGGGGCGTTTTAGTTGAAATCTCCTGGATTCTATTCATATCTATGAACACCCAAATAGCAATTACTGGGAGGCGGTATACAGTTATGAAATGAAACATGTATACTTTTGAGATTGTCAACTTGTTTTCATCGGAAATAATTAGCAGATTTCAACATTTTGTTGTACACATACAGTGTGTATACATGTAATTTATCATCAAAGTCTGTTCTCACCAAATTTTAATAGGCTACTAAAACACACTGTTGTATAGAAAATATTGCGTGTCAAGCTTTAAAAGGTTGACAAATGTTGATACATGTAGCACAGGAATACATTTCTATTGTATAAATAGCATCATTCTAATGATTGTTGGGCTGTTGCTGAAATAACGTTTGTTTATTCAGTTCTTTTTTTAGGAAATTATCTGCGTGCATGTATTGTTGTTTTTATTCAAAACTTTTCCCCTGATACTTTTAATATTAAGCATTATGTTATGAAGGGGGAAATGGCTTATCCTTGGATTCAATTGGGAGAAAACAAGGCTTTTGACTAGTGCTTCACCATTGGGGAATTACCATTTGACAGTAACTTAATGTTTTTATTATACACTTACAAATTAATATTCAGTAATAATGCACGCTATAGGTCAATATTTGAATTGTTATAAGGCAAAAGAAAAAAAAGATGACAAAACAAAAAACATATGACGTAGATACCCGTTTTTAAGTTGCCAGGTCTATATAACCATGCCCTTGAAACGTAATTAACATCCGGCATATTATGTGGCTAATATACGTTGAAAAACATTGTTTATCTCTGGTAAATTTGTCCACTGATTTATGTCGAATTTCTAATTGGCTACCTTGTACTCAAATCCCTGGGTGGGGCCCATCATTTTAACCAGTGTAAGTTTTGCAAAATTTTCAGACATGTGGTGACCGTTTCTGCGGAAATTTAAAATTAAGTTTTTCCATGGAAATTTTTGAATTACACTTTCTTTTTTACGGTGGAATATACGCCTATTTTATACAAATTAATCGAATGGTAATTGAATTTTAACAAAAGGCTGTTGCACATTTTCCGGTGAATAAAAAATGCATAATTTTACATTTGTTGTTTTTACACCCAATACAAGGTAAAATGGGAGTCAAATGATTACACATTCGACACGGTTTTTGTTTACAGAAATTAAGTGTTTTTGTGACCGTGTGACTTGGAATTACAAGTGGCACCCATTGACATTCTTTAAAAATAGTTCTTCTGCTTCACAAAACATTACCAAGTTGATTATTTTTACCACAAAAAAATGTAAACAGTACATTATAAATACACGTCTAGTTCTTTCTATAGAATATGTAGCTAAAATAGTTATATGTACATGTAAGTGTTATTAATGTAAAAATCTGCTATAGCTAAAATGGAAAAAGTGAAACGTTTGTTAATCCTATTTTATAAACCTTTCGATAACGATTTCACTTTTTAAAATTATAATATGAATTAGGCCACTGTACTTTGATTCGATTGAATAATCCTAGATTAACTTTAAAACCCACCTAACCCTAACTGAAAAGCAAGTAAAGTACATTATGTGCGTGAAGCTGAAAAACTAGCAATTCCGAATTAAGCTCTGGTTTTCAAGACCCTCCCATATTTCACGTTTGTAATACACGCATTAAACTGCAGGATTACTTCTGAAACTAAAAATAGTGGGCTGCACCTACATGTATTGTTTTCGAGGCCGTACCGAGCGACATTTAACGAGTTATAGTTTTGAGGCTTGTTAAGGGGATCTGTTTGGCTGAAATAAAAAAAATTTTAATAGTTGGAAGTATTTTCCCAATAAAAATATTTGAAAAATTGGATGGTTTCAAACAACCTTTTAGCTAGTTTTACCTGATAAGACCAACAAGATAAACGCATGTTTGGTGAATTAAATTGGCGAAATTGCTTATTGGGAGTTTATAAATAACCATGAAAAAAAACCTACAACAGATAAATGCACGTGGCATCTTAATGCAACTTAATATGGGCGCCTGCGAAATGGGACGATTGACGAGGCCAGTCACCCCACAACGCCAATATCAGTAAAATATTAATTAATGGAAATCGTAATTCAAATAAGCGGCCTATCTCAAGGTATATCGACGCCATAAATTGGTGCAAAAGGACATTTAGGATGTCCTGTCAAAAGCAGGAAGTTGAAAATGCGTTGAAATGGGATGCTCCCAACTGGTAAACTATTGAAGAAATGATATTAATGAGTAGGCTATAAACTTTTAGGAGTTGTATACATTTATACCGCTATTTTCAGTGGTGTTTTCTATATTTAATGAAATGTATTTCATGATTTTTTAAAGTTTCAATTGAAAAAATTCCCATGCATCATACCAGCAAATTTTGAAAAATGTTCAACTTGTACAATCGATCAGACCAATTTAATTGCATTGAGATTGTTATCATAAGTGGCAAATTTTGTAGGCCAAATTTCTTGCATATTATTTTATATAATAAAATAAACAAAAATATCAAGTGGCATAATGTAAGTATATATATGACAGGGACATGTCAAGTAGTAGTGCACCTTATACTGTGCAATATGTGCATAACATTTTTTGTAGGAAATTCAAAATGTTTTTCTCTTATTTATGTCTTACAAAAGTCTTATCTCTTACAAAAGATGTTTTAATGTATGTATGCTAAAGTTAAGATTCCCCTTATTGAACTTTTTACTCCTCCCTGTACAATGAGAAACTGAACTTCGAACATAAACTACCAGCTGTCTTATACATGCACTTTCATATATTGATAACAATCGTTTTTTTAAAAATTCAACGAACTTGCTGGATTTTTTCAAGGAAACATTCTCGCATTATTTCCTTCTGTTGAAATTCGCAACAATGACTTTTCCGTCCATTGTTATCTAATGAAACGAATATGTCAATTCGTATTAACATTTTTAAGTACTCGTTTAACAGTCGTGGCGTCGTACAGGTATTTAGGACAAATGGAAAAAAGGGCGGAGGAGCGAAAACATTGTTGTTCTAATAGGGATCTTTGAAATATTCGACTCTGGCTTTACTCGTGACTGTAAATACCAATAAAATAATTTTATTCCAGACATTGACGCCGGGCCTCTAAAATCCTTGGGATAAGGGTTGAGGGCCTCATTAAGGCGACGATATTCGGTTGTAAATACATTGAAAATCACCGTCGTAAATGTTTTTAGATTTGTCTCAACACGTGTTTTTACCCATTTCAGTCTCCCCCCCCCCCAAAAAAAATCCCTCCACTGCCTGTATGTATAATCGGTTTTGAACACGTGAGATTCCTCCGAGCCCATTTCATAAACCTTATACTTAAATTCAATGTTATTTTTCACGATAGTATTTGGAAACAAAACAACTTATCTGGGTTTCACGCTTTCATTAAGTCGATTTGTTTTTCAAATGTTGAAGAATGAATTTCCGAATATACATACTTTTTGGCTTTTCTTTTGAATAAAATTCAGAGGAATAAAGGTTAATTACAAAGTTGGAATTCCACCTCTCTATAGGAATCACTTTTCATATGTTGGTTTTAGTGCATACATGTATGTTTTCCTTCATAACAATTCTCTATATACTGCCACCTGTATACAGTAACCGAATTTGGCCATTATTGGGTGATCACCTTTAGCAGGTTTTACCTTAACTTCCATCTGTCGAGTTTTGTGAAACATTATCATTATCAAACTAATGCTGTGTTAGTTAGATTTAATATCTGGTTATTAGAGTACATGTACTCTTAAAATGTAGCGTTATGCAATTGAAGATTTTTATCCAAATGTTGAAATTCGATATCGTGGCTCGAAGTAGAATCTGTACGTTTTATTTGTTGGCTTGTTGAAATTACTTTTCCCTAGTGAAACCCATGTAAAAAAAACGAGGAATTTTTTCCTCGTAATCTCGGTAACCACCTATAGAGGAATCCACACGATGAATATAATTTATCGCTAGGGGGATGCTAATTTCAAAGTTGAATTTTGGAGATTATGATCTTGATACGATCATTCGAAATTTCAACACGGGACCATTCTTTGTAAGCACAGATTAAAAGAAGGTGGGAGCTTCCGAACAGTGGCATACCATGCTTATTTTTAGGACGAATTCTCGTTGCTTCGTATGTAACTCATGTCACATTTTTTTCTGATTTCAGGGGAGTTTTTCCGAAACAGCGAGCACTTGAAAAATCCCATCGTGGGTCTCATGCTGGGAATTTTGGCCACCGTACTCATGCAAAGTTCGTCCACCTCCACGTCTATCGTTGTTACGATGGTCGCTTCTAATTGTAAGTATTTCTAAAAAATTGCGAGTTGCATATATAGTTGACTTAAACATTACCTGATATGAAATGCTCTGGGGTTGATTTTGATCGCATTCCAGTTCCTGGTTAAACGGTCTCACTAATTGAAGCAAAATATAGTCGCCATCGAAAAATAATTCCATGAACACGTACCAAAACCAATATTATAATTGTAAGAAAATTATCCAATATGTGGTGTGGCGTATATATTTTTAATATCTGACAATTCCTGAGCATAATATTGGAAAATTGATTGTTGTTGCAAGTTGGATTCACTTAAATACCACTGAACCATTTGTGGGATATTTGTAACTTTATATTTTTTAATTTTGTAGATTATGCAGTATTTTTTATATATGCTGCAAAAGATGTAGTTTGAAAAAGTATTTTTTTACGGAATAACACTACATTAGCCTACTATGTGATTATAATACTGCGATGTTAAATGCTGCTTTTTATAGGTATAGGCGGTGTTCTCCGCATAGCTTAAATGCTATCGGTGATTGCCTTACACAGGGGCAGATTTGTATAATGTTTGTTAAAAAAAAATCACAAATCATTAAATATCGAAATGTGTTTATCTAATAATAACGTGTTGATGATATGCTTATATATGTATTCATTGTGTAAACTACTTTTTAAATTTTTATTTTTTTATTTACTTTATTTTAAACGGAAGGAATTTTTTATAATTTTTAAACTGAAATATAGAAATATATTTTGATGGAGAAAATGCAACGTGTAGATTGTAATTTTAATCAGAAATTTTCTAAATTTTAAAACTGTCGGTTTTGAATGATGACCACCTTAAATTGTGCACCCATTCAACCTCATGAAAACACAATGAATATACTCTGTCTTAGAGAGAAATGTTCAGCTATAGCTTCGAACTTCGATTAAGACAGAGGATTTGACACTGACCATTGGATCCACAACACATTCAATACTGATACTTAAGATACATATTTAAGTACGATGTGAAAATCTGAAAAGATAGACAAAATAAATGACAATCGCTTGTCCTTAATCAGTTGTTAGTCTTGTGCAATGCCTCAGGACATGTCTTTTTTGCTCTGGTTTTAATTATTTACTGCATTTTTAGTTTTGGATGTACCCACTGCCATCCCTATTATTATGGGTGCTAACATCGGAACCTCTGTAACCAACACCCTGGTGTCTTTGGCCCAATCCAGTGACAGAAACGAATTTCGAAGAGCATTCGCTGGGGCCACGGTGCACGACATGTTCAATTGGTTAACTGTCATTGTATTATTGCCGTTGGAGGCAGCTGTTGGTAAGCACAATTTGAAATTTTTTTCAAAGTACAAGTAATTGAGCTTGATGTGTAAGTGCTTTTATTTTTGGATGTGTATAACCACACCTTCTAGGGCATTTTATCAATTTTATGAAAGATAATTACGGCGGTATTTTCTTCTCAGTCGTTTTTCACTTTTAAGTCGTAACTTGTCTTGTCCAATTAAAAAATCCGAATTTGGCCACATTGTCGTTTGTCAACCTGTTAATGATTGGTTTGAGTTTGCCAACCACCAATTTGTGCGTTGTCGTTGTTATTAATAGCCAGCATTTTTTTATTATCATTCTGGTTACTTAATGCGATATATTTGATATTTTTAGGTTATCTTTATCACTTGACCAGCGCCATCGTCAATAGCTTTCAATGGAAAACCAACAAAGATGCCAATAAAGAATTGTTGACTGTGATAACTAAACCTTTTACCGACTTAATCATTCGAGTAGGTGGCCGTTTCTGTATTTTAATTTAAAAATTGTAATGCAACCCACGTAATTTATTAGTGCATTAGATTTCAGGATTGTTTGATAAATATATGTTGTGTTAAAACCCTCAAAGATACTTCATTTTTAACAATTATAATCTGTATTTGCAATATTCGTGTTTTGACGTGACAGAAAATGAAATTTCAGCTTATTTCTTTATTTCTGCATGTTAATTACATATACATGTAATTCAGTTGTTTCAGTTCGAGGTTAATTATATTTGTATATTTACTTACTAAGAAAACTACATTAAACATTTTTCTCTACAATCACTTGATCTAAAATGTGTATTCACCACTAGCAAAAGAAATTGGTGTGCAAAATATTGTCAAAACATGATTAAATTTAACATAGAATTAATTTTTCTTATAACAAAAATGCTAATTAAAAACCTTGGTATGTTGTAGAAGGACATTTAAGTGCGCAATACATGTGGTCAATGCCAGCTTCCAATAACAAAAACAAAATCTCGTAATATATTGTTTCACGACAAAACTGAATTATTTAAACCAGTTATTGTTTCCATTGGCAATACATGCTTTTGCCTTGAAAATTCGAGCATATTTATTTAGCTTTGTTCATGGCCATTTCTCCATTTTTTTTGACATATTGCTATATTCTCTGGGAATACCAGTCATTGACTGAGCAAGGTTTTTGCCCTGTATTTACATCAGTGAGCCTCGGTATTTACACAAACGTGTACCGATTGCAATTTATACTTTTCTCAAAAATCAACTCGTGGTTCAAATGACCTCTTTCAATTATATGCTAGGAAGAAAGCGAGGTCAAAGTACATGCAACATCTTTTTTTTTAAAGGTGTGTAACTGAATATTATACGCCCGTTTTAAAAAGCGAGATATTCAGCTGAAAGAATGTAATATTACGGGTTGAGATAATTTTAATGATGGCCGTTCTGAATTGTTTTTTTTTCTACCCTCAGTTGGACAAAAAAGTAATCAACGCTTTGGCGACTGGAGATGTCACCGCTTACAACAAGTCGTTGGTAAAGGAGTGGTGCAAGTACGAGGCACAGACAGATTGGGTCAACAACACGGTCCTGAAAAACGTGTCCTCGTGGGAGGGGGGAGTTGCTGTCCATGAACTCCGAAATGTTACCCAGCAGGAGGAAATCGAGAAAATGGTGGGAACTGAAAGATGTAAGTAGTTTTTTTCGTAATTCTCACTCAAATCTATTGGAGAAATAGACATTAACCAACTTTCAACTTCCAACTTTCATCTGATAACGTCCTTTGTGCATTGCAATTGTTTCACCATTGATTCTTATGAAACATAATGATAAGTATGAGAAATGCTTATGGGGTCGTTGAAACTTGGTACCATATTTTCATTAGTGTTAAAGCTGCCACATATGTAGTTTACCTGATATGTGCATGTGCTATGTGATAATTAGTGAAGACCGTTCCTAGTAAATATAGAAATAAAAATAAATAGGGGTAAAGTAATATGTATAAGTTTATACATAGTATGAACAACTATACATGTATAGTGTTTGTAATCTAGCATTGCATGTTTTGGTGCTGTCCTAATTCTCGTGCTCATATCCCCAATTTGTAACACGCCTGGTGTCATTTGCTCACATCAGGAAACTTTAGCACCTATAATGACACCATGCATCGTTTAATTACTCAAATTTAATGATTAGGAACCATATACAGGCTGTAGTATCTGCAGGTTCTCATCAGCACATCATTATACAAGTACAATTTTGTATAAAGGAGAGAGATTTGTCTGTTATTCAACTTATTCTTTAATCACTGCATATGATTAAAGGCTGGTAGTAATACTCCAAAACCTATTAATAGCGATGATCCTGAAAATAGTGTCGATAAGGGTAAAAACATAGTCCTATATTGCTATCAGCGATTAAAGAATTGCTTCATTCTAGAATGAATCTGGGATAATTCTGGAATCAATGATTGCAATCGAACATCTTGTTTTCGATACCATTTAGAACTTCATTAAAATCAAGAATGATTCTAGAAAATACTAAAAATTCAGTCGGTACAGTGTGTATGGTCATCGCTTTAGCTGAACCTTCAAATCGCACTATGTCTCCAAATAGCACAACTTTTGGTTTTCCCTTTATATATACGATGGCCCTTAATTATAATGTCAATAATTTAAATCTGCACTGTTGTTCTCGGAAAGCCGCTGAAACGGTATTACAATGACTACAAGAAGTTGTAGCATCAGATCGAGTAGTGTTCGTTGCATGCCTCTCTGTGTTCTCAGACGTTAATCAATGTGTGCTGTGTTCTTTTGCCCAGGTTCCTTCCTGTTGAATGGCTTGGGTCTCGACGACTCGTGGGTGGGTTTGATCCTCTTGTCCATATCGTTGGTGTTGCTGTGCACATGTCTGGTGTTGATGGTCAAGGTGCTGCATTCGATGCTGCGGGGTCAAATGGCCCAGGTGATCAAACGCACCCTGAATGCCGATTTCCCGGGCCGCTTGGGATTCCTCACCGGCTACGTTGCAATGTTGGTGGGCTGCGGCATGACCATCCTGGTGCAGAGCAGCTCCATCTTCACCTCGGCTCTGACCCCGCTGGTTGGTTTGGGGGTGATCTCGGTGGAGCGGGTCTACCCTCTCACCCTGGGCTCGAACATCGGGACAACCACAACGGGAATCCTCGCCTCGTTGGCCGCCTCTGGAGACGAGCTCAAGCACTCGGTCCAGATCGCCCTGTGTCATCTGTTCTTCAACATAAGCGGCATCGCGCTCTTCTATCCCATTCCATTCATGCGCATTCCCATCACCTTGGCCAAGAAACTGGGGAATATCACTGCCAAATACCGCTGGTTCTCCATCGTCTATCTCATCGCCTTGTTCTTCGTACTTCCGGCACTGATCTTCTCCTTCTCCATCGCCGGCAGGGAAGTGATGATGGGCTTTGGAATCCCCCTGGTGATCCTCTTGGCACTTGCGATCATCATCAACGTGCTGCAACGCAAATGCCCCGGGGTGCTGCCGTCTTTCCTGAGGACGTGGGACCATTTCCCCCTGTGGATGCATTCCCTCGAGCCCTGGGACAAATTGATCATGTGCGCTCAGCGATGGTTGCTTCAGGTGTGCGGATGCTGCCGGTGCTGCCCTTGCTGCCAGGATACGCAACAGGAACCCCAGCTTTCCTACATGTACAAGCCGGGATTCAATTCGCAGAGTGCGATTCTCGACGGAAGCTTACGAACCATTCCTTCGGGTAATGCGCTGTCGCTACACACGGTGCCTAGCGGTGATGGCATCGATAATCCGGCTATGTTGCAGAGCATCACCTCCGTCTAGTCCTTCTTTCTTCGTCATTGTCCTTCGTGCATTCATTTTTTCATCCTAGACGCTTACTCTTTTTTTTTCTTTCTTTTTATGCCATCCGTACACTACGCGAGCAATGCTTCGTAGCCTTAGCTGCTCAGCCGAGGCACGAAGAAGCATATGGCACATGTCGTCTCGGTGCCTCTTCGAAGAATTGCAGGATACCTATCGTGTCGTTATCGTTAATTATTCGTACTTTTCATCTTTTCCTTTTGTTACAATTATTCGTGAATTTGTGGGAATTAGGAAAACTGGACAAACTGCCGCGTTTCGTGAGTGTGAGTGGTAGGCTCTTCGTGTGTGTATGTGTATGTGAATTGAGTATGTGATGGCGTGTTTCTAATGTGAATGTTTGAAGGCTTGCTAGGCCCTTCAAAAACTGTGGGTGCGTGGTCCAATATAAAGTAACGTTTTTAAAAAATTCCATCCCCTTTTATACTTTTAGGTGGCATGCACTGAAGCCATATTTGCTAGATAGAATAAGCTAAGGTATTTTCAGCAGATAATATTCGAGAATTTGTTGAAAAACTAGAATGTCAATATGCAACAGTAATTATTACCCAGAAACGTATTTTTAAAAGCAGAAACTTAAACGTGTGTGTACATGTATAGTTAGTGTATCTACACTGATATGTTGTCTTATGGCACATTATATACTCAGTATAGAAACAGTGGCTTGGTCAAACGAGACAACCTTAAGTATACAATTGCTAATGTTCATCATTAACTTATGGAAATATGAAATGGAAATCAATAGAAGTAGCCTAAAAATAAATTAAGATTTAATAGAATCTTAAATAAAATAAATGCGATTTTTTAAAAAAAAATTCTGCAATGAATTGATATGACATGAAATCTATTAAAATAGGGATAAAGTCTAGTCCTAATTGTCACTTTATTCTTCGGAATACTAATAAAGAACAGGGTACTTGCACAAGTTGGTGCCTTGAGGTTAAAGTTCGTTTTGGAGTCCTATATGTATCAGTAGTTTAAAAAACAATCAGATATGGAAAATGGTTTTATCCTGTTACTACCATTGCAATGTTTTCAATTTCATTTTTAATTCGAGCCTCCAACAAGCCCTTTACAATATACTGGTTGAAAAAACATTGCTATAACAGGATTTCACATAGCAAGAACCAGCCTCACTAATTATGGATTGCCATATTTTTGATTTGCCTCATTTATCATTTTTAGGTCGTTTAGTTTTCTCACATTTGCCTTTAAAGCAATTATGAAGTTGCAATTTAAGATCCTTAAAAATCAATATATATGCAGTGAATAAAACTTTATTTTTCACATTTAAAAAATTACAATATTAAATACATAGTTTGTGTGTAGGCATATATGAATAATGAAAAAAAAGCATTTGGAGTGGGTTGAGATAAAACTGGTTGAAATTCAAAAACGTTACTGTTTTCAGTATCCCAGAGAATAATACTTATTAATAGATAAATTCTTTTAGAAATTTCAAATCATCTTTTCAGATTATTTTCTGTCAATGTCAAATTGTTATTTTTTAATGAAACATTGATTTAGCAAAGAATAAATGTCAGACTTTTGCGACAATCGTCATCTAAAAATCTATCCAATCTAATCAGTGTTCGCTGATCAGCTTTTAATAATAATAATAAAAATAATTTGCGCATTATATGATAACTTTCATTCAAACTTTAGAAAGGCATTTTATTTGCAAATTTTTACACGTTTTGTGATGTTGCACAATAATTATGAAAAATTAGATCCTTGCACAAATTCTGTGGATTTATTCTGAATTTTATTTATTTATTTATTTTTTTGATAAAAAATTATAAATGTAATTTTTTTAAAGTTCTGAAGGTAATTCTTTCGCGTTTTGTTTCTTAGTAAGACCTTATATCTTAGTAAGATATGGTCAGTTTTATAAATAAGTGAATATTTGATCATTGCATTGCACATTGAAGTTAAACAAAATATAATTTTAGTAAATATTAACCGATAGATAATTTGAGAATAAGGATAAATCTATTTTTCACAAGAATAATTTGCGACTTCTTGCAGGAAAACGCTTGCTCAGAACACAAATATAGCCTTTCATCAACTAAGTACCAATGTTGTCTCAAATCCGTGAATATAGATGCATATGGCCTTCATATAGTAATTATAATAAAATCAGAATAACTAAGTTTGGCAAAAGCAATGTTATCCTATATCAAATAGAGTACTGTTACCATATGGCTTCGTCAGCTTGATGTTCCTTTCATCATGCTTTTATGATACCCAACATTCAATGGACAAGATTAACAGTTCTATCCCTAAGATCAGATATTACTATATTTAATCAAGCTGATAAAGCTTTCGCAATTTCTACTGGCCAAGGTATTAAACGTTTGACGAGGAATTCGGCACCAAAGTTAGTCCGTTTGAGTTGTAAATATTTTGTCAGCCACTTCGAATTTGTAACGAGGGTGTTTGAATTATAGATTTTATAGTGCTGTTAGTATCATGGCATAATTATCTATCAGTGGATGAGGGTTATACATCTTTTCTTAGGTCAGGCATTTTTTTAAAACGAGTTTTTTTTTAGTAGTTCATCTCAAATAGCATTTTACATTTTTTTTTTCTTTGAATGTTTAAGGTTGTGTGAGGATTTGTTTGTTGCGACCTTATCATATTCAAATACTCCGATAATTCCAATCGTTCATGACCGAACAGAAATGAATGAAATGAGCTATATTGTTCTTTGAACAATGCAATAATAACATTCTCCGTTGAGTTGTAATTATGTGTTTGCATCCATATTTAATTTAAATGATGAAAATGAGATGTGCTGGATTATATTTTAATTTTTTGAGCTGCTGATTTGCTATCCAACTGCATTATCGAATCAAATTCACTGATATTCAAAACTATACACGTGTGGATAATTCAGCGATAAAAAAAATGTGCAATTTGACAGCTGGTGCAAAACAGTGGATCAACATTTTGTAGTTGTAACGAATTTTCATTTTTTTTGTGTAATTTATTATTGTAAATTGAAACTTGCTCACTTAAAATTTCAATGCAGGCACCATTGTAAATTTCTATTTGCCACTGCTTATGATGAGCGTTTATATGATCAAGTGCCTTTCGTTTTGAAAAGTGTCCCAAATGAAAGAAATAAGTATTTATTCATAGCATCAACCGAGAATTGTCCAGTTTCAGGCAATTATTATACACCATTTAAAATCAGACTTGCTTCGTTCTATCATGCCATTGGGCATTTGATTGCAGATGCTCGCCGAGTGTTTAAAACATCAACTTTTTCACTTGTTAACTGAAAAACGAGTTTGAAATTTCTCACAGCACATCATGCTTGAGAACAAGCAAGGCAAGTTTTGCTTAATTCATGTAGGATAATTAATTTCTGTTGAAAAATATTTTCTTTTTTTGCGTTTTTATCAACATTGGGATTTTAAGCTTGTCACTTAAGGGGAAAGGGAATTTCTCTGTATAATGAGGTATAGACGATAATATTGTATCTGTATACCTCATTCATGGTAAAGGAAGCGTAGAAAACTTGCTCTTCTTAATGTGACTTGTCACCACCATGGTATTCCATAGAATGTCTCATTGCCTATTATCAACCAATAAAAGTAATGGACAGGAAATTTATATACTGCAATGGTCTTTTTTATTATTTTAAATTGGATATTTCGTGTTTTACTTGATTTTAGAAACGACTGGAAGTGCACTAAAGAAGCTCAAGCATTTTCAGGAGAAATAGGCATGTTTAAGATGCCACCGAAGAAATAATAGCTACAAAAGTCACATGTTCGTGAGAAATGCATTTTTAATTGCAGGTAAGTTATAACCTCAATATTCACAACAAAAAATTGTAAGTTTTACAATTTCCGATTTTAGCAATCCGATTTTACATTTTTTGTAATGACAGAAATGGTCATAAGTGCTATTGGAATGAGCAAACACTAAAAGACCTTCGAATTCTACCTTATTTCATTACAGCAACTTAACAAACTGCTTATAAATATGTACCTCAACAAGCAAACCATTTTCTACTATCTCAAGTTTGAAATTCCAACGATTACTATGCAAAATAATCCCACCGATGGTTTACTTTTCTGGCACTGTCAAAGCAATTCTCAGCCAATTTGGCTCCATCCCGGCAATAAAGTCATTTTTAGTTACTTGTCTTTCTCGTTCTCTTCATATTGCTTCGGAAGTCTAAGGCCTACCAGATTTGCAGATTCTTCTATACTGCGATCGCCTTTTCCATGGTATTCCGCATATAGTTGCTGTTAGTAAAAAATTATTGAAGTTTAATTACGATATATTGAAGAGTAAGCATTTCCCAGTAGCATGTACTGATGCTTACTTGGTATTGGCGAACGCTGCTGAGATAACAGAGGTACGTCTGTGCCAAGTAGCTGACTTCATCTTGACCAAGGCACAATTTTTCATCGGTTACCTGATATTTTCGATATTGATTCATAATATATGGAAGTACGAGACTTTTGTTCAGCGGCTTCTGTAATTGAAATTGTAATTTTATTTTCGCACAAAACAATCACACAATGTTGGATCATGTACAGAAATTATGGTATCACATTATAAACAAATTAAGATACAAAGTAAGTATAAATCAGCAGTACGTGGTGGAGTGTTAATGCCATTTCTGGTAAAAATACAATAGAGAAATTCTATGGCTTTTTTATTGCTATTTAGCCCATTAGTTTCTATTGTTGACAAAAGTATCATAGAAACATCCTATTGTTTTCTATTGATTTGAACTGTTATAATGCATTGTCCAACGAACCAGCTAATACATTTTATGATACCGAGCAGGGGCATGGCTTAGCGCTATGCTAACCGCCTTGCAATCGGAGACCTGTGTTCGATTCCCAGGTCTGCTATCATGACTGTGGTTTTTTTGCAGTTTTCCATGGCAATGCAGAGATAATCATTATAAGATTCATCTGCAGGCTCCTTAAAAGTTGCATTAAATCTGTACCATTAAACTCTACCTGTACAAATCAATTGAAAGATATGATAGAAACCTGCAATAAGACCAATATAATTTCTCTATTGCTCTCTGTGGAATTTTAGACCAGGGATTCCTATGACATTCTAGGCCCTATAGACACGTACAGGAGATGCTAAAGGCCAGGATCACACTAGATAATTCTTGTGACAAAAAGTAGTGTGATTCTGACCAGCTAATCTAACGTGGGTGATCTGTAAATCTGAATCAGCAGAGCAAGCAGAGTCTTAGCTTAAATGTGTATGTATAATATCATGATATTTGTCAATCTAGGCTACTATGGAAACCAAGTTCATGTTTCTACATGCATATACATTACTGTACATACATGTTCATCTAATCACGAAATTTCCGATAGCGTATCACATGATTTTTGTATCTACTGTATAACAAATTTACACTTATGAAACGGATGTCAAATACCGAATGTCAACAGTTAATTTCCATACCTCGCTTACATTTCGAAGTTCCGAAATAATTCCTCGGAGGACCTTCAAATGAGAAGCAGACGCCATTACGCCTGATGATTCAAGGTCATAAAGGGGAAGATTTCCACACTAGTGGCGCCACTAGCGTTCTATTGATGACATTCAAATTTCAAAATGGCGAGCAACATGGAAGAACTCGGTGAGCACAAATCCTTGTCCGCACTATTTGATGATGGTTTTATCATTTACCAAAGTCTCGATAGTATACCAGAACCGAGCAATAGTGACAAATTTCAGGTATGTTGCGGAGGTTGCCATGAGTGACATCCCTGTCATGTACATTATACGTGCTCTTTGTTGTTACTTATATGTAGGCCTATAATGCCTGTAATTTGTGACAGCTAACCTTGTTGTCAATGATTTACTTCTAGGGTAAATTACGGGAAGCAATTAGTATATTTGAAAATGCGACGAGAACGGTTTCTTCCTTGGGTTTGTTTAGTCCTAATGAAGACGTTGAGGAAATTTCCACTACAGATTTGAAGTGCGTAATCCTGATGCTGTAGTGGTAATACTACTGAACTAAACCTGAGTCTGTAGCTGTTCTACAAATTGTGTATTTATTTTTTCAGATTTCTTATATTACCAGCTCTTCTGGGGTCGTTAACTATGAAATTAACCTCCCCTAATAGACGCGATGCAGTAGATGTTGCTGAAGTACGTACTTAATGTCTGAATTTCAGGACATTTAACATAATAATTTCTACTATTTCGACACACTGTGCTTGTTAATACATTTAATTTACAAAACACGCTATTGATGGTGTCCAAATACGCTCATCACTGCATGAAAAGCAATTATAGGCTACGAGCATCAGAAGCATTCTTCTAAAGATCTTAAGGGCATCTTTAATTATAAATGTCGGAATTACAATTGTTATTTTTAATTCTATTATAGATATACTATAAAGATTTTTTAACAAGATGCAAAAACTATGGTATTACCTGTATCGATATACAACCCAATTGTGATAGTCTTGTTAATTATTCAAAACCAAGTAATGAATCTCGAGCAGCACATGTCTTGGAAATGACAAAATTGAGGGAAGACAAAATAAAAAGGTTAGATTGTCTTTAATGTGAATTGAGGTGTTTTGCATTAACCCGTATATCATTCATTTTTTTTAATTACGATGTAGATACAAGGAAACGAAGCAAATGGAAAATAAACTTTTAGAATTTAAGAAGATGCAGGATGGCGGAACTATGGATGAAGAAGTAAAACGGGATTACTTTATGACGTTGATTAATTGGTGGATTTATCAATCGCAGGAAGATTTATCCAGCATAAATAGTAATAATGATTTCAGCACTTTCCTAAAACATTAGATTTTCATTGATGGATATTAAATGTTGGATTGTTTTTATATTTTATAAATTGGTATTTAATCCAGCATTTATTTTTAGCAGTGAAAATGTGGCGTTTAAGAAAGAACCAATTATGTTTCTTGAAATCTTAATAATTATTAATATATTTATTTAAAATTATTATTATAGTGGAGAAACCTCTATTGGAACATATGGAAAAAATGAAATTAAATTCTGATAAGACTGACAAACCAACTGAGATTAAAGTACAGCCTAAGGTAAGTTTCACTACATCTGACTAACTTTTATTCTTTAATAATACTTGATTGTGTTAATGCAATTGTTAATATTTGCATTTAGCCCTTGAAACCCATAATAATAACCAAAAATGACCTCCAGAAAAAAGTATATGGTCTTGGTTATCCGAGCATTCCAACGATGACAGTGGATGAATTTTACGAACAGAAAGTTAAAGAGGGTACTTTTGCCATTCCTGACATGTACGTATCGTTTAAAATATGCCATAAGATTTCATGATTACAGAAGACGCATTAATAATCCAGTTTGTATTAAATGTTGAACATTAGGAGCCTGCAGACGAAAGCACTAGCTGGCTATGACAGAGAAGCCGAGAAAGAATCTGACATTGTTCAGAAAGAAAATGAAATTGACAATGATGATGCTGAAGCATTGACAAAAGCAAGGGACTGGGATGACTGGAAAGATGGTATGATTGATTCTTTTATACTCGCCAAAGAAAATTCAAATGTGACACTAATGTGATAATTATTTTTCAATAGAACATCGAAGAGGTTGGGGAAATCGAAAAAACATGGGATAAACACTTTAAAAGCTAATCTGGTAATTCTTCATACCCTATATCCTATATTATTTGACTAAAGTTAAATAGACGAGTGCATTTTAGCGCATCTGTAAACGTTTTCTAAAAGTTATTTGGTAAAATTGCAATACAGCCATAAAAGCAATTGGCCAAAATGCAAAATAATTTCAAAAATATTCTTCACATTTCTTTGTCTTTACAGTGATTTATTTGCATTGGTGCACGTATACAACAAGACGCATTCAATTTTTAATTTATAATACTATAAAATATGGAAATCGACACGCGTTTTCAACTTTCAGCTCTCCTTTTGTATACTTCATACATGTAACGAATGCCCTTTTCTTCTTGCTCCGTATCTGGCACATATGGATCCCTAATAAAACAAGACGTCTTAATAGACATGTTTCTTTAATTTCAAGACACCAAGGCTGTTTCAGAAACAAATCTTGATAAATAATGGAAGATCTTACTTGGTAAGTTCAAATTTGTCGTAAGGAATTTCTGGGAAAAACGTATCACATTCAAAGGCTGCTTTTATTCTGGTTAAATAGATGAATTCACAATGCTCTGATTCCATAGCTTCCTGTAAATTATAATTTCTAAACATGTCAAATGCATCTCTTTGTATGTAGTTTGTTTAGGTGAATTTTAACGTTGTCTTATTTCTGCAAAACACCAATGCCAGGGAACATGCCTGCAAATTTTATCTACAAGGGAAGACTACCACGACTTTGACGTGAAACGAGCAAGAGGAATCTACACGGAACCTCGGTTTAAACTCTCACAATAACTGCCACTTTCGGAATTTTACCCTTTCGAAAACTTCTCATCGACCTCGACTGGGAAGCAAACCCCGCACCTTTGGACTGAGAGGCAAGCGTGCAACCCACTTTGCCAATACCGTATGAATCAAGTTATGTGTACTTAAATTTAGGATGAATCATAATTACCTTGTAAATTTGAGTGCCACCTATAACCCACACAGATTCAATTGCATTACTTAGGGCTGGTTTTTGTAAAAGTTGCAAGCATTCTTCTAAGCTGTTAGCCAAGTGATGAGCCCCTTCTGGCGCTTGTCTTTGGAAAAAGATGAAGTTTTAAGTTTTCTGTATTGGTATGTAAAACTATTATGCTTGTACCTACTATATTAGCAATATTACGTAAGGTTCTTGCTCAGCACTATATTGATACGACCCTTTAATGGTCGCATGGATGGAGGCATGGACAACCACGTTTTGTGTCCCATTATGACAACATTCGTTTTCCCTGCAAATTCATTTCAAATTAGTTTTTATGATTTTTAATCAATGCGATACTATGAAATTTCATTTAATTCGCACCTGGATCTGAGCATTTCGTGGTCATTTGGGAAAAATATTGCATCTCCTTCCTGAAAATTATAATAATGTTATTATCAAGGTCAACGTAATTCTTGAACGATGATAGCTCGATTATATTTTACTTACGGCAATCGCCATGGCAGGTTGTTTTTAAATCCAATCCCCATATTTTCGCAAGCAGCTGCTATTAATTTTAGCTTAGGATTCATTATCAAATATCTGTTAAAATGACTTAAGAAAGCTTACTTGTGTACATGTATTTGAAATATTGGATTTTGACCCCCAAGTTAGGCTCTCAGCTGACCGTAGCTCCCGCACTTATCCACACCAATGGCGGGAATTAATAGGGCAAACCATAAAACTCAGAATTAATGCAGTCTGAAAATATCGAGTAAAATACTCAAAATAGTATTGTACCAACAAAATATTAGAAATACAGTATGCTACATATTGAATGTTCATTCATTATTTAATTTTTGGGTAAATATTTCAATACAAAATCACTGTGGCAATACAATAAGCAATTGTTAATATCTAGCGAAAATCTAAGGGATGAAGCGTCTTAGGGCCACACACCAGCTTGGAGTGGCTTAGCGCCTATTGGTGGTCAAACAGTGAATTTCATGGCGGGAAAATATTATATATTCGAAAATAATAAAATTATACAATTTTTACATGTGTATGTCCAATAAATTCACTCCAAAAGTGTTTTCTACTATATGGTACGCTAAATGCGTTGGGTGCCGCTAAATGGCGACTCATAAGTGGGTAACTTTATGAGTTCATTATAAATAACACAAACCTCACTTTTACTCATTATTCTGGGCATATTTTAACCAAAACCTGTGTTAATAATTAACTGTGACCCAACGTTGGGTAACTAATAACCCAGCATTTGGTTGTTACACTTAAATTCAACCTAAAGTTGGTATGTACATATAGCACTCAATATTGGGTTGAATTTTAACCCACTTAACGTTTTTAGTGTGTTTTAAAATAAACAAGATAAACGTTATACTTTTACATTTAAATTGCACAGATCAAAACATAAAAACTAGTGTTTATCACAACAATACTGGGAATCCATGCATGGGAATTAACAATTGTTACTAGAGCCATGCATGTGCCTGCACGTGTACTAAAATTTTTCTGCATGTGCACATGGGAAATGGTAGTGCTTTCGTTTAAAATTTAGCAAATTGCAGGTGCAATCATTCTGGAATATGCTCAAACTGCATTTAAACTTACTTAATAGAAAATTTAAACGCCCATTTGTTATTTGAATTATATGAAAACTTGATAAAGCTGATTAAGGTAAGTTGAAAAACGATTGGTGCCGGCAATCCTTAAGTCGTATAGGTAATAAGGAAAGAGCCTATAATTATCACAAATTGGAATGTGCGTCATTTATCTCAATTTGATAATGCATTTTAGTGCGCCTTAAGTTGTTCAAAAATGGATGAAATTCCTATCGAAAAAGTAAATTTACAGTTCCGCTTGAAAAAAGTCAACGATGGAGTTCTTCCGGATTCAACTAATAATTCTATTCTCGATCACTTGGGTATTTTGTTCTGCATATACACACATGTAGTTAATTTTAATATCCAATTCATTGGGCAATTTCAAATACATGTAGACCACTTCATAATTTCATATAGGATTACACCTGAGCTACTGTTTGGGTGGTGGTGAATTTTCCAAAGTTTTTCGAGGGCAATGGAAAAAGGATAAGAAAGATATCGCTTTAAGAGTCATCAAGAAATCCATTTTGCCTGTCGAATATTTAGACAAAAATTTACCAGCTCAGTTGTTTGCATTACACAAAACTCAAACTCATCCTTTAGTAGTAAGTACAATCATATCTTCTCAAATTTGATATAAATATTACTCTTTACCAGTAAGAATTATTTAAAAATTCAAGGTGGATTTTTTTGCTGCATATGAAAGTCCCAAGGCATTCTACTTAGCGCTTGAATATCTACCCATGGGTAATCTTTTGGATTATGTTAATAATAGAAGATTTTTGGGTGAAGCTGAAAGCCGGAAATTCTTCAGGCAGATGATTGATGTCAGTGTTCCATTAATTTAATCTAGTTTAATCTATAGTTCGCTTTTAGTCATATTTCCATATTTTTTTCAGGTCATTGATTTTTGTCACAAAGGGGGAATTGTTCATGGTGATGTTAAATTAGAAAATATTTTGTTAGATCAGTACTTCAATATTCGTTTAAGCGGTAATTCAATAAGTATTTTCGACATTTTATTTCAATATACCTGTACTTGTAATTGATTAACTTATTGTCGTAATAATTTTATTAACACCAGATTTTGAATATTGCACCATTTTAAATTCCAACAATGCCACTTGCACAACAGATTCTGGTTCAATGCTGTACGCTGCTCCAGAAATTTACACCGAGAAATCATATGATGGAATTAAAGCAGATATTTGGAGTATGGGCAAGTGTTTATGATACATATGCTCACAATTAGTGCAACTAATGATGCTTAAAAATAACATTGTATGAATTATCAACTAAAAATTTGCAATATTTCATACAGTACATTTACCTTGTAAGTCATTTGAATATTCAATTATTCTTTAATAGGAGTTTGTCTTTACGGCATGCTTTGTGGTAGACTTCCTTTTAATATCCCTGATGTAGACGTTTATCTTCGTACAGTAAAAGAAAAAATTAAATTCACCAGACAGCTCTCAAAAAGTAAGTCTGTTGCAGCAATTTCATGCATTTAAAATAGTTAGAAAATGATTGGGCTCTGGAAATGGTATGAAAGAATGATAATACATTTCAAATGGACCAAACTATAGTTACTTCCTATTTAATAATGTAATGAGGTGAAACGCCTTAACCATATAATAAGGGATTCGTTATTTTAGATTGTCGCCAGCTGTTACGAAATATTATTATTGTGGATCCTACTCAGCGATTTCAGATGTCAGAGATCCGTAGAAGCCCCTGGCTTTCTCAACCAATCAATGTAGACAGTCCAGAAGAACACGATTCAGATATGTCTTCCCCGGAATTAATAAGTTCGAGTGCTGCAGGTAAGTGCACTTTATGGGAAAAAAAATGCATTCAAAAATAAGCATGAAATACTGCTCAAGATGCATTCGTCTGAAAATAAAATTTTTGGTGAAAGCACAATTTTGACACACTACTTTTGTTGAAAAATTCTCTTCACAGCACAGGGCAGTCATGATACACGTAAAGTTGAAGCTAAGGCCCGGTTTGTGTCAGGGGTATTACGAGCATTGGCTACAAGCAAATATTCTAAAGATAGTGCTCCTCAAAGTGTATTGCGAAAGGATTCTCTGCTGACTATTGGAGCCCCAGAGGAATTGATTCAATATAACACTGGTCATGGTGGGTACTCATTCACACACGTGAATTATAAATCTGATGAGAACGCTTTCATAATATTCCTAAGTGTGATATTAACTACATTTGCTAAAGAAATGCACATTTTAAAGCTCATTACCCCCAGGAGCAAGCCATATACAGCAATAACCTGTACAAACTTTACAGAACCAGCTAAACCTGCAAATAACACTCTCCCTCCAAGTAGCGGATGTTATGGTTCGGTCCCAAAGGGGTGCGCTATTCACAGGTTTCGCTGTACCTGCAATGTCAAGTTTTATTTTTTTAATAAGCCATTTTCTCCATAACAGCGTAAACTCTTTATTTGCATATACTAGTACATGTATATGAAATCAAATAGGGGTCTTTGATGGGATAATAGCTGCCCACTAATGTCCAAATGATGATACTACAACCTCTCAAAAAACATTTATTTAAAAAAATTATTGCAGGAAATACATTTTTAAAAAAAGGCTATAGCTATATAGATGCACCAAAATGTGATTAATATTGTGCAATTTTTTTATATTTTTAAGTTGTGGAGAAAATGGCTTTTGAAAATAGTTCTTGTTCCAGAGGGTATTAAATGAACCTTTAATAATGAAACTTTAAATGAATGAAAAGTAAGATACACGAATGGCCGAAAAATAATGCTGATTTCTCAAATATGCCATCTGTGTTTTATAGTGATTTTCCAAATTGAGAGATCATTCTTTCTTATCTTTACTCTATATTCTATTTATAAAACATTAATTCAAATATTTATACTAGCAGATATTAGGGCACCAACAAAGGTCATCCACGATGAAGTAGCGGTGCACATGCAAGCTGAGAAGATGCTAGATGCCATAAGGATAAAAGAAGCTAACAACACGGAAAAGGAAATGAAAAAGCTGAAATACTGTACTGCATCCAAGATGGTCCGCATGGCTGCAAGGACTTTTACTGGAAATGAATCGAAGCAGTGAGTATATGTCTTCCCCTTTTTGAACATTGAGTAAATTTAGTTATGCAAAATTTACGTTGGATTTATTGGTGATCCCAAAGGTTTTTTTCTGTCTTTAAATTATGTCTTTTATTCATATATAGGGACACTACACTGACAAAAAACATACGTTTTAAAGCAGCTGTTTTAAGAGTGCAGCGAGAATTATTAGGCAATTGGCGTGTTGCATGTCGAAACATGCTAACTTGTGCAGCCACGTACAAGAAGGAATTTGATGACAAATTGGAAAAAAAGGAAGAACAGGAGAGGATGTCTGTCAATGACAAGTAATATGATTAAAATTACTATATTCTTCAATGTTATAATACGTACATTAATCACCTCGTTAATATGCTTCATTAAAATTTTATCCTGTGGTAATGGGTTAGGGTTTTTTCAAATGTGCCGAATTTTTTATAATTACGCTTGATAGTTGATTATAAATTGAATCAATTACAGTATTTAAAGAGCATGCAAGTAAGCATAAATATAAGAAATTGGGAATACTGTCTATATAGGGCTTTGGGTTTCTATTATACCTATAATTGCGTCATGCAAGCATATGGTACCTTCCTGCGCTATAAGTATTCTGAGTTGAATACGATTTTTATGTTCATGTTTACAAATTAGATGACAATATAAGTTTAAAAGTGCGACTATGAACATGTGTCACGTGGGGATAACATATCTATATAACGACGTTCATAATTCATTTTTGGCATAAATGCCAATTAAGCACGTGAACTGTAATTTGGATTATGGATCTTCAACAGATGCTTCATTTTCATCTTGTGTGTTGCTTCTCCTATTTGCTGTCTGAAAATTTCGTGGACGGATTTTCATTTCAGAAGATTTTAGAGAATAATCTCCTTTCCAATGTTCCCATATAAGCCCTCGAAAATATCCATTATCTGTTGGAACTGGTAGATAGGGACCGTTTAAATGGGCTTCAAAACATGCATAAAACCACCATCCACCCTCAAAGGTTAATGCACAACTGCAGCATGGATCAACCTCATCATGAATTTGGTCCTTTGTAGAAAATTGTTTTTGGTTATGAGCCGCAAAAGAATCAGAGGCGTTGCCATTATATTCTTCTATATTCAAGCGATAAAAATCCTCTTCTGAATTCACTCTGAAATGAAATATAGTGTGAGTTTATTTTTATCACTGAAAAGTACATTGAAAATACTGTCAAAACATACCTGAAGAAGTTGTATAAAGCGAACGCGTATTTGTCTTCAAAATCTTTGAGTTGGACAAGCAAAGTAACATTATCTCTTGTCATCCAATGGAGATTGTCATTTCCTATCCAAAATTCTCTATCAATATCCCCAAAGCCATTTTTATATTCCGACCAATTACGGTTGAAATTTTCCAGGTAGCTTCCAAACTTCCCTCTTCTTTGTATAACCTAAAATGCATAAATAAATGCATTATTGTCATTTTGTCAAACGCCTTCTCCAGCTCGCGTGGCATGAATGTATAGTCTATAAAAGTACATCTTTCCTATATACATTATTGTGATTAGTATTAATTGCTTCTTAATTGTTAAATAGTATGTCCTACAATTTTTTTTCGCGAAATTCTCTCCCAAGCTGAACCCCTGTAGCATTACCAATTTAAAAATTATCTGGGTAATTGGCAAGAATCTACTTTATCATTAATTAAATTTTATTGCTTTTTATGCTATAACCATGGAAGGTGAAGCCTTGACATTTTTTAATCATGTGTGTTCCAATTTATTTTTTCTTAGTTTTTTTTATATACAGGGGCGGAGGGCCATAAAAAATAATATGTAAACTTACTCCTTTCATTAGCTTTAATTTATGTTGGAATAAATCTTTTATTTTCATATTATTTCATAACTTTCCCTCAAACACGCTTCCTTTATATAGCACTTTATATACACAAGCTCTATATTATTTTGTACAACCCCATGATAAACATATTATTTATAATATTTACCGTCCAGCCTCCACCGTAGGATGCAAAATCGCAGTAGACATCTAATTTTTTGTCATTTATATAAACAGTGTACACTCCATCAGCAAAAACTCCATTATTTTGCAATTGGGCACAATCAGAGGCCCTTATTTCATCTTCATTGCCCACCAGCGTAGCATCTGCATCAACTCGAACACTGGTGATAGATGGCAGTTTATCAAACAACTTCTCAATGAGTGAATTTTGGTATACGAACCTTTGTTCAAGGCTATCGTATTGGGCATCTGCCCTGCTGATGGCATTACCTATGCTTTTTAGGACACTTTCACAACAATTGAAAGCCGGTTTGGTTGTTTCTCCAAAATGCTTGGATAACAGAATTTCTATTTTGTTTGCCTGATTGAAAGTACGTTCACATAAATCTGCCCCTTTATTGCCTAGTACTTCTAATTCATTCATACTCTTGCTGATGTTCCAGATTGGCCTTGTGAATTTTTTCCATATCTGTCTTAGCAGTTCTACAGTGTGGATTTTCTTGGGCTTGGTACTTGTTCTGCTTGTTGTGGCAGGGGAATCTCGATATTTTTCCAAATTTTCACTAGGTGTTGCAGGGCTATTTTCAGCAGCCATGGATGCGTCTTCCAGAAATTCTAACATAACATCTCTAACTGTAGAACCTGAAGATGTTGGCTGCACTAAATCTGCAGGAGGTTGTCCTCCTTGCATCAGGTTTTGTCGATTTAACTGGTGTAATGTAGCGTTCATTTCTGCAGTAGCTTTGCTTGATATTTCAATGGCATTTTTAATGTGATGCTGCTCCTTGACAATTTGATCCAAAATTTTGTGGTCTGAATGTGGAGATGAACTCGATCTTTTACTGTGTTCACGTTGAAAGTGTCCTTCTTCAAATCCAATCGGATTCTTTAAAAATATTGCTAACGTATCGAATTTAGTGGTTAAATCCGTTATTGCATACTCCAAAACTTGCAAGCGAGCATTCAATGGAGAAATCGCATTATCCAAATATTCCATTTTAAAGGTCATCACATTAAGCTTTTCTGTAAATAAAGTTTAAATTAAGATATTAAGAATGAAGTAAAAACAACAATAAGAAACATATTAATATAAAACACTTGGTGGGTAATTTAACAAACTTACCATTGATACTCTCCAAAATATCTTTAACATTCTTAATTTCTCCATTATATAATGCACTTTCTGTAGTTCCCACCTGAACTGTTGTGATGATTATGAAAATCACGATTATTAATCTTTGAATTAGAACAATTCCATACATTATTTAAGCTTTATTTTATAATAAAACTTGTAATAATATCACTTCGACTTCAAAATCTGCCTTCTTTACATTTTTTGAAGTCGTGAATGGCTACATTTATTAGATTATTTTTAATTAGGCCTGCTCTAATCGAATGTCCATGCGCCATTTATAGTGGGCAAAGAGCAAGGTTTTTGGCCTTGTTTATTTTCAAATTTGGACAACATAAAACCTCACTAAAATTTGGTGCCTGCATTAATAATTTTTGCAGCGAATAGGAATATTTTGGTGAATTTTTAACCCTCACCACTTAATTAATGCTTGTCTAACTTCCCTGGCCTATAAATATACACTGAGAAATATTATATTGGTCTTATTCGTTTCTATCATATTCTATTGAGTTTTCATTGATTTGTATTGGCTGATATCATAGAATTATTGAGTTTTCATTGATTTGTATTGGCTGATATCATAGAATTATTGCCTTGATCATTGGACAATAAATTAAAACAGTTCAAATCAATAGAAAACAATAGCAAAAGAAATCAGTAGGTTTGGGTAAGAAAGACAGAGATCAACACCCCTATTGTCAGCAATAGAAACCAATGTGCCTAATAAAACAATAAAAACTATAGAATTTCTCTAGTAATTTTTTACTTATAACAAATGAAACCAATTCAAATAACAGTAAAAAATCAATTAATTTCTCTGGTTTTTTTTAATAAAAGTAGTTTCTCATATATAATATTAATTCATTCTTCGAACACATATTTTCAAAAGTTTTTTTTTCTTCTCTAACTTTAATCATCTTATTGAAATGTAAACTATCTCGGGACACCCTGTAAACATTTAAAATGTACCGAAAATTTATGCACGTCCCCTGGCCATTATTCAGGTTCGTTTACCGGTGGATAGATGGCGCCACTTACCCTTTACGTAAGCTAATAGCATTGCTCAATGCTCATCAAAGAACGCTCATTTTGCAGTTCATGTAGATTGTTCGAAGACTTCAGAGGCAATCAGTGATTTATAATGCAGTTTATGTTGCTAACGTTTGATTTCTCGATTGTTGCCTAGACTACAGTCAAGATGGTGTTCGAATCTTTGGTTGCCGATGTTTTGAACAGATTTTTGGGCGATTACGTCCAAAACTTGGATCATTCTCAGTTGAAGATCGGGATTTGGGGAGGTGAGTGTGCATAGCTCACGAGTTGTTGAATTCCAACTCATCTTTCCATGCTTCATTCCCCGTATTGTTTATTATACTTTGAATTTACAAGTTGACGTGTGTTAGTATTTAGCAATTGTAAATGAGATGATACACAGTTCAACCCTTTAGTTGTTTTTGTTAAATATAGTTGACATGTAGGTGTCAATTGTTACCTTGTAATTCTGAATTTCGTGTAGTAGGGTATGGAGCAATATGGATTCAGGAAAGGGTTGATGAAATAAGAATGCAGGATACTATCGATGTTAATATTTTCTGAAATAGTAGCTAGCCTACTGGACGTAGGGGGCCATGGCAGTATAGTATACTATAGGCAATACAAAAATTCATCAGAAAGCTAATAATGTAATGATATCACCATTAATCATGATTAATGTTGTGCATGTGTGTGTTGGCCGGGGGAGGGTTCGTCTTCATCAAATACGCCTTATTTGGCGACATTGTCAGTTAAATTGTGTTTGTTCAAGTGTTTTGTCGCACATACTGTATGTCATCAACAAAACCCATAAACGAACTGGGTAATATGCATTTTATTATTGCAATATATTGCTCGACGTTCTTGCCCCATTGAAAACATGTCGAAATTTATAGCTTTATCAAATAATGAAATCAGTTTAAAATATAAACTTTATCATAAAAAATGTCAGGTGATGCAGGTGGTATATATAGGCTACACCGAATTTTAATTTTATTTTAAGCTATTGCAGCCTTTTATTTGATTTTGATGAACCATCTTTATTAATTAGCATTACATTCCTCTAGACAATAAGCCCTTTCTGCATCTACAAAAGTGGCATGCAAATTCACTTCCTTTTTGCTGAGGGAATATGATCATATGTTATGTTGATTGAACCTAAAGCACTTGAGACTATACCACTGCTACTGAGCAAACCGAATAAACATGGAATAGAATGCATCGATATGAATTAGGCTGTGTTAGTTGGCACAGGACCTCTACAGTACTTAAGACCGTTATTAGCCTATATAGACAATTTAAAAGAAATTCAGTACCAACTAATGCAAATGTTCCAATGGTAAAGAGAAAGTTGTGGTGCTCCATCATCATGTGCTGCATTTTCGTTTACATTGTGGAAGTGCAGTATTTCTGTTTCACTTGTAAACAAAGTGACAAAGTGCTGATATCGCAAAATAATATGTAGTTCGATATTTATACAAAACTTTACGAGTTGAGGGATGGCGGAAGTTGTGGTGCTCTTTGTTGCTACAAGGCGATAAATGGAACATTTGGACATTTTTTCCAAAGTCAAGGATTATTTTAGAAATCAGTGAACATTTTATGTTTTTTATAAATGTTTTAAATTTTAATTGTCAATTGTCATGGACACGATGTTGGCCTTCTGTTATGAAATTCAGATAAAAAATCGATGAACCCATATAGGCAACAACTTAAAATCTAATCAACAAATGATAATTAACTTTTAAAATCAAAATTATTGTTTTGTTGTCTTTTATTATCTTTGATCAATAATTCATTTTGTTTTTAATTTCGACATGTAACTTAATGAGGCATGATGCTTATTAATAAACAAATCTGCAGGCAAACATATATTTTTCAAAGCATTTAAAATGATTTATCTTAGAAATATTATCGTTGGCTTGACTTTTCCTTCAAGGATGTTAGATAAATGTGAATTCTGGAACCAGTGGAGGTCTAGCTACCAATATGAAAATCTCGTGGGCGTCATACACATGATAGAATTATATCAAACAAAAAATGTACAGTAGTTTAGATACAGTATTAATTTTAATAAATATTGATACTTGATAAATTCATCAGTTCCTCAAGGCCGGAGCTATTGCACGTTGGTCATTCTTTGGCAGGTGCTTATATGCATGCATCAAAGGAAGGGAAAAGCAAACCTTTAGCGACATATAGGCTTCCGCTCAATAAATGTGTCACCCACTTGATAGCTATTTTTATTGCTGATGATAAAAAAGCGCGTGGTAGACTTTTATATTAAGTGCTTTATTTTGCCTAGTTAGCTCCAAGCGGTCTGCAACAGGCCTACGATTACCAGAATTATTAAGTAGTGATGAAAAAGCTCATTGGGGAATTTCCCTGTTGCATATTTTGTATGGTTGCATGCCAGTTTGTTAGACATTGCAAGTTAGTCTGTTGCAATAAATTATGCAAAAGAAAATAATTCCTAACAGAAATGCTTACATTTAAAATTCATGAACTTGTTGCTCACTTTCTATCCCATTTCTGTTCATCATTTTTAATATCCGAAGCTGTCAGATTGTTTCAACATTTTCCCTATAAATAAATATGAGTTCTTTGGTCTTTTAATTAGGGAGAAATCTCATGCCATGCTTGCAAAAGGGTTCGTGTATTTCTGCTAATCAGTTGATTACATCTTTTAATTGCAGCAATTAGTTGTATTGATGTCTCCCAAGATTGTGTCGCTATTTTTAATTGCCAGAATTAATATACCACAGAATGAATGTCACGATTTAGGAAACTTTAATCCTGCTGACTCAGATAGAATGACGAAAATATAGTCGGTGATATAAATCATTTCAAAGTTGGGTCATACATATACCAAAATTAAAATGAAAATTTGAACTTTAAATATTTGACCTTTTTAAAGTTGGGAATGTTTTGATGAATATATCTACCACTAGTTGGTCTTTGAAGGGAATGTTGACCATAAAGTATAAGCTTGTATAAGCATTATGTGTAAATTAATAATTACTGGGTACTGTTTTGATAGTATTAGCTATTTTTTTTTCATGGCATAAACCCTGAATATAAGTGAAGTCCATGGTTATTTCCTGTATTAAAATTTGAACAACTTGACTTCATTCGATTTTGAGTACATTGGAGTTTGTTATTTTCATGTGTCATCATATGATCAATACAAATCTGCACCCATACATTTACAACGAGCTGCAGAATTTCTTACTAATGTACTTTATTTTAGATTTGTTCTTCAATAATATTATTGATGTGCTGTTGTTTGGAGAAATCTCAGAAGGAAATTGCTTTTTGCTTCTTTGGGAATTGGGAACTAAAACCAAGATTTAATTTAAAAGAATTAAGTTTGTCAAGAAATCTAGGCTGATACAAATCGAAATCCAGGTATTACGGAATGGTAACAGTCTAGCCAATTCAAGGAAGTGGGCAACTGAATAAAACTTGATTGGGAGTGGCGGGATGATGAAAGTCTTGCCATGTAGCACTTTATAGTAATAAATACATGTGCGTTGTTAATGATTAGTTTGCAAAAAGGATGCCTATATACACCTACGATTTATTTATTTGCGTGGTTGTATAATTGAGACAGGCTGTTTTCATGCTGTCCGTTTGCCAAAATGTCAAGGTTGTCATACATCTAGATATCAAAATGGCTTGCAAAACGGACTGGTCTTTAGTTCTATGTGGGCGTGTGGACCACATCATTACTTTTAATTTTTGTAATAAAAATCCAAAGTACACTATAGGCCGTACAAATATTTTCTAGTTTATATATTGTTTGGTTCCTTTACTTATTAAATACCATGCTTACAATCTCTGGAAAAGCGAGCTATTAATAAAGCTTTCAATATATGCTAGTTCATAAATAACCTATCATGTACTTTGGATTCCTGGCATTTTGTGCTCTTGAAAGCAATTTAGCTAAAAAATGCCTACACCTTTTGATATTTTTTTTTAAATACCGTAACGCATGCAGCATCATCCTGGCATTAAAGTTTCCTGTAAGGAAAGTAGTTGCCATAGCATTCATTTGTTTCCACTAAAATGATACGTGCTTGGCTTGTAAATCACAAATGACACTGATGAAACAAGCTTTGGTGTTTAGTAGCCTATTTAGTGATTTTAATAGCAATTGCAAAGTTGTCCTTCCTTTTTTTCTGATTTTTTTTGGTCTTTAAAAGATAGTTTGGCTGCACATGTTTGTTGACATTAGTTAATTATTTTTAATCACAATTCAGTTTTTAGGAAAATTTGTTTTATTTTTGCTCAAGTAGTTTTTTTCCCCTTTCGCCTTAGCTGTTTTGTAAAACTTGGCTCAGAAATGCTGTATTAGCGTAAACACATCATTAAAGATAAAATATTTGAAAGCATATTGAAGCTATGCATCATTTATTTATTTTACGTAATAATTATTTATTTCTAGGTGATGTGGTGCTAAAGAATTTAGAATTAAAGGAAAATGCTTTAGATGAATTTGATTTGCCAGTTCGAACAATCGCTGGCCGACTTGGTATGTTGTTCATAAATTAACTAATTGTGCGTATTATTCATTGACCAATAATTAAATCCTGATTGATTTAGGAAAGTTAATTTTGAAAATACCTTGGAAGTCGCTTTACACATCTCCGGTGATTGCTACCATTGAAGGCCTCGATCTGTTAGCCGTACCGAATACAGGTTCAAAATATGACCATGAAAAAGAAGAGAAAGCAGCCAAGGAAGCAAAAATTAAACAGTTGCAAAGAATCGAAGAAGCTAAGCTTAGGGAAGCCGAAAAAGGTCTCGGGGAATACATAAACACGTTTTAAAAATATTTTGTTTACTAGTTTACTGACTTCGGTTTATATATGCAGCAAAATCAGATCCGGCGCAAGATTCGTTCACGGAAAAATTGGTTTCGCAAATCATTAAAAACTTGCAAGTACGGGTGACGGATATCCACGTGCGATACGAAGATAGTTTCACCAATCCGTTACGCCCGTTTTCGTTTGGCTTGACCCTACATAACTTGTCCTTTGAGACTACCGACGAAAAGTTCCAAATCGGTGCTAGTAGTGCACAGGAAACACAAAAATTCGTTTTCAAGGTGTTGACCTTAATTTTATCAGTTTTGAATTAGATTTTACCTCGCTTTGCAAGCTTTTCCCTCTGATATTAATTACATTTTGATTTATTCATTAGCTAATAGCTCTGGACAGCTTTTCTTTCTATTGGAACAGTGATAAAAACCTGTACAGCAGCCTGAGTCCCGAAAAGTTGCATGAAAAATTCCAGAGCGATATTGCCTCTTCTAAATATAGGCCTTCTGATGTGCATTACGGTTAGTTAACTCGATAAGTACATGTGGTTGCCTTGATTTATCCCGTGTTTATGCACACCTGCATGGTTTTGTTATTTTTATTGACAGTTCTTGGCCCAATTAATTCAACTGCGCATCTTCAGATGAATCCTAAGCCAGAATTAGATGGATCAAACTATCAAATACCAAAGATTGCATTGACAATCGATATGGAAGAAATTACATTGGCATTAAGTAAACGCCAGGTAAGAATTTTATTTGCAAGACAAATTACGTGTTTGCATTAACAAAAGTACAGCCAATTGCGCTTCCACTTCTCAATGGTTGATTAATAATTAGTATCAAGATATCATGCAACTGCTTCAAGCCTTGGAACGCATTTCCGCTGCCTCTTTGAATCGCAAATATCACCCGGGAGTTCCTGTTGCAAAAAACGCCAAAACCTGGTTTGTGATAAACTAGTGGTTCTCGAAATTTACAATGAAATTGTTGAATGCCTAATGTTTTTTTAATGTCAGGTGGAAGTTTGCATATAAGTGCACCGTTGAGAATGGCGTACGAAGGCGAAAGAAAAACTGGTCTTGGGGCCATATGCACGAACACAGATGTTCGTGCCGGAAATATAAAGAACTATATCGAGAAAAATTGATGACTAAAAAGTTACCCGACGATGTTAAGAAAAAAATTGAGGTTCGAAACATCTTAAATTCTGAAAAAAACATGTTTTCATTTAAATACAATCACTTATGTCTCCAACATTTGTGTTTCTCTCCTAGGAATTTGAAGAAACTCTCGACGTTTTCAATATTACGCTCGCAAGAAAACAGGCAGAAGTCGAAGTAATTTCTAATTTATAAATGTTACATAAATCGTGTGCTGCTGTTGACATCTTTGAAATTAATAATATTGAGGCACACACACGTTTAACCAGTTTGTAAATGTGAAATATTTATTTAATCGATGATGTATATTTATATTTAGTATGCTCGTTTGGGGCCAAAAGCAAAACCAGATGAGTCTTACACTGGGTGGATCAGCTCTTGGATGCCATGGAATAAAGAGAAAAAAAATAACGACGATGGTGGCCTTGGTATTGCATTCCTATACTTTCAACACAATGTCTTGGTCTAGAAATTAGTAGTTTAATCTGTTAACTTATTCGAAAATTATCAAATCTATGCGAATTTAGTAAAGAAATTCGAAGAAGCCATGAACGCCGATGAAAAGTCTAAACTTTATGATGCTATTGGCTATCAGGAAAACGCTGCACCCACCGAATATCCCAAAACGGTACGAAAAATGTCGCTCAGAAATGTTACAGATTAAAGTTGCGGGTCGTCATTGATTTTTGATAAATCGTTCACAGTTTGTCGAGAATAAATTCAATTTCCGACTTCGTAATTTAACGTTAACTGTCAACGATGAGACTTTAAGGTAAGCTAACGGGTCAGTTTTTTTTAAAGTAAAACTTGGAGATAAACTTAATTGTTAATATTATTTTAGTTCACCTGATGTATTGAAATTTTGTTTGGAGGAAGTAACTAGTGACATAGAGATGAGGCCATCGGCCCAGGCTATAAAGTATATTACAAATTACCTTTTTTATTAATTGATTTCTTTGTTATTATTTATTTATTGCAATGTGTACCGTTCTATAATTAATTACAGAATTCAAGCTAGAGTTGGAGGAATGCGGGCATTCGGACATAAAGATGCTGACAGTGAAAGTTTGCCGACGATTATCCAATCGTTAGTTCATTCAGATTCCAAATGCAATTGCTTATTGGATGTCTTAATTGAAACAAATCCTCTTGATAATTCATGCGATCAAAAAATCTCCGTTACTGCTCAGCCATTAGAAATTGTTTATCATGCTGTAAGTCTGTTAACATCAGCGGCTTTTTTTTTTCTCTTCACAAACATTATTTTATTTATTATTTTTTTATTTCTAGAAATCGATATTCAATTTAGCTGAAGTATTTAAACCTCCCGGAGATGTTTCTTTAGAAGGGTATAAATGTTTCACGATGCTTATAAAATGATTTCTTTAGCAATAGTTGCACGTTTCCATGTTTTTAAATTTAAGAAAATACATAGCACTGCTTAATTCATATTTTGTTGCTTTTAAACAGGCTACAAGAAGCTGCAAAATCAACATTGCAAGATTTTAATGAAAAATCTGCTGCAGGTTTGCAGCATGCAATTTCTACGCAAAAAGTTTTGGATTTAAATATTAACATTAAGCCTTCCTATGTTATTATACCGGAAAATGGTTCATTGAACAGGTAGGTAGGCTCCAATTTTGTTGAATCCAAAGCATCTTTATACTTCCACGGTTGAAATTTCCCCTTTGTGATTGTTTTAGCCGATGCCATCTTCTTATTGCCGACTTGGGGAGCCTCAATATTCATAGTATTGCAAGGGATCCGGAGGCATCAAGTTTATACAAGTTAACTCGTGAAGGGAGCACAGAGGTAGAAAGACTGAATGCAATGAGGGAGCAGTCATACGACAAGTTTGTGGTCGAGTTGACAAATGTGCAGTTACTATTAGCATGCCCTGGTAAGTGAATAACTATAAAACTGGTAGTATTTGTCGTCTTTACCGCTATTTATTGCAAATTTGAATTGTTTCTAAATCAGATGATAATTGGAAAGATGCTCGCTATCAAGACAACACCTCACTTCATCTTTTGAAGCCAACTAATTTAAGCTTGGAGATACAAAAATGTGTTATAGCCGATGATCCAAATCTTCCAAAGTAGGAGTCTTTCCTTGTTAATTTTTACTTAAGCCTTTTTTTCTAAATTATTTTTTCATTTAATTATGGAAACTGATAGGAACAAATGGAATGTCCGAGGACCTAGCATAAATATTCTATTATTTGTTTAATTTTTTTTGTTTATGCATATGTATATTCCATTTCATGGAAATATGTCTGTAAAGTTTAAAATTGTAGAGGGTCTGTAAAACTTTACAGACATATTTCCATGAAATGGATTATATACATATACATTAACTAAAAATTTAAACAAATAATAGAATATTTAAGCTAGGTCGTCATACATTCCATTTGTTACTATCAGTTTCCAAATTGAAATTAAAATATAATTTGGAAAAAAAGTCTTATTCTGGTATGCAACCATCTTAATGAGAAATTGATGTGATTAGCATTTTAATAATCAAAATAATTCTTTTAACAGAATGAAAATAAAAGGTCGCCTGCCTTCCTTCCACCTTGTTGTGTCGGATACAAAGCTGCTTCAGCTTGCAACCGTTGCTTTAAGCGCAGTTCCGAAAGATGTAGCTAAGGAGGAACTGGTCGATCGTCAAGATGTTCTGGTAGCTACGTGCGAGGATACGAATCAAAGTGCCATCTTTGCTATCATTTGTTAAATGGAAACGCTTTTTTAAAATTTATTTTTAAGATTCAAAAATCAGTGAGTACTGTATCATCTAATGCAAAAGCTGCTAGAAGTTTGGCAATGGTAAATTTGCCAGAAGAGGACCTATCAACGGAGAACCTAGTGACGTCACAAGTTACAAATTTAGAGTTAACCTTTGAAATTGAAAAAGTAAGAGAAGCACGTAAAAATGAAATGCATTTTCAGTTCCATTAACTAACAAATATGTAATCTGTGCAGGTTGGTCTTACCATAACACAAAAGCAAGACAATAATGACGTTGAGTTGTTTGCGTTTGCACTCTTAAACCTTGGAGTTGAAATGGTTCAACATCCTTATGATATGAAAGTCAAGGCATATCTAGGTGGATTAACAGTTGAAGCGAAGCAATTTACTAGTAAGCTGTTGTTTTTATTTTTACTAAGGGCTTCCCATTATGGTATTTATGTTTGACGTTCTCGTATCTTTAAATATAGGTTTCTCTAACGGCCCGTTGTACATTGTGCGCACGCCAATGACCGAGGGTTCAACGGAAAAATTGTTTTCGCTTTGCTATATAAACGTAAGTTGAATTTCAATGTTTTTTTTTTCTTCATTGCATTTTTTTTGTTAATTTTTGCCAAATTTATTAAAGGCTAACAAAAAAGGACCAGAATTCGCAACTGCTCATCGTTCAATTGAGCAACTAATCAAAGTCAAGTTCACAAAATTAAATATTGTGCTGCACCAAGAAGCTATTTTAGAAGCCATGAGCCTTGCCAACAACTTGCAAGCTAAAGTCGATGAAATCCAGAAACGTTTGGATCCTGATAGCGGCTCCCAGTTGACCAAAATGCGACGCAACAGCAGTATTGCTTCCAGTATTTACGATCTTGCTAAAGATGCATCCAGTGAGTTCTCGGTCTCGCCAGCCTGACTTTGGGTTTACCTACACAATGAAATTAACAATTTCATATAATCTCATTTCAGTGAAAAGTGTCCGTAGGAGCAGAAAGAAGGATGATATGGAGCACATAATTAACGTCCAATTAGATGCATCTATGGATAGTTTTTCCCTCGCAGTTTGCAATGCTCTTAAACCTATTACAGATCTTACCATTAAAGGTGCTGATCATTTTTTGTTCGTTGTGACCTCTTGCTAGGTCTGGTTCATTGCGACTGAAAATATATTTCTTTAAATCACAGGTCTTAAAGCGGGAATCACCATTCAAAAATCAAAAACCTCAATTGCTGCAACACTGCAAAATATTGCTATTTACGACGCAACTTCAGATGCGTTGTATAAACAGGCAAGATGTCCATTGCGTTTTTTTTTTTCCAACTTGTCTATAATGACTCGTTTTGACCTGTTATCTGAATTATTTCTTAGATCTTATCTTTTGTGGAGGGAAATGCATTTGATGCAAAAGTTATCATCTTTAACGATGCTACGAGTGGAGCAAAGTACAAGGATCTGTCTGCTGTGGATACGAGTTTAAATGTTGCCATCGGAGGCATCCGATTGATTTTTCTCAATAAGTTTGTATCGGAAGTGATGGTGAGCAATTTTGTAGCATTTCTTACTTTTAATATTTTTTTATTATTATTTATTGAACGTTTTGGCTTTGCAGGGATTTGTTAATCAGTTTCAGCTGGCTAAAGAAAAAATCATAGAGGCTAGCGCTGCTGCAGCCGAAGCGGCCAAACAGAACATGCAAAACATGTACCAGAAAGCTCCGCGTGTTCAACTCCATTTCAACATGAAAGCCCCGATCATAATCATACCACAAAACTCGCGATCTGGCAGTGCTCTCGTTGCTGATCTCGGTCTCCTGTTTTTGGTTAATAAATTCAGCACTGGCAGCTCCATTCACGTTTCAAATAAAATGCCTATTTTTGACATAATTAAAATTGAACTCCAAAATCTGAAACTGTCCAGGTGTGTACCATTTCGTCGGTTTACAAACCGCGAAAATCACTGGTCATTTATATGTATTTTCGATGTTTTCAGAGCTATAATCGATCCCTCGTCAAGTTTTGTTATGCATGAATGCCTGCTACTAGAACCCTTATCCTTTACCATCGATCTTGTGCGGAATCTTACAATCGGCTGGTACAAAGAGGAGCCTGAGATTGACGTGAAGGGAAAACTCGCAGCAGTTAATGTGAGTGCACATGTGTTATTTAAACCTTGGCTATTCTTTACGCAAAATCGTGAAGAGGGTTGCATACCAGAATAAGCCTTTTTTTTCTAAATTATTTTTTTAACTTAATTTTGGAAACTGTTTGGAAAAAATGGAAGGTACAAGGTCCGCTTGCATAAATATTCTACTATTTCTTTAAATTTTTTGTTAATGTATATGTATAGTCCATTTCATGGAAATATGTCTGTAAAGTTTATAATTGTAGAGGGTCTGGTATAACTTAATGGACATATTTCAATGAAATGGAATATACATATACGTGTACATAAACAAAAAATTTAAACAAATAATGGAATATTTACTCTAGGTCCTCGTACATTCCATTTGTTCCTATCAGTTTCCAAAATTAATTGAAAAATAGCATAGAAGAAAAGGCTTATTTTGGTATGCAACCCTCTTAAACAAATATCAATTCCATTTAGCTGGTAATGACACAAGAAGATTATGCAACTACCATGTCAGTGTTGAATGAAAATTTATCTGAAGGAAGCGTGGCAAGTGTGCCTATAGAAAGTCAAGTAAAATTAAGCAAAGGTAAACTTTAAGAAAAAAATGTATTTTTCACTGTGCATCCTCAAATAACATGACCTTTTAAAGTATTAATACAGTTGTATGTGATATTTTAACTATCGTTTATCAGAAGTGTCATGCGGGCCTCTGGACGTCTTGGTTGAAGCCGATGAAACCGAAGAAATTGAATCTGTGTTCAAGAGAGTTAAATTCAATTTTCATATGGAGAGTTTCACTATAAAGTTGTACAGTGGATCATCTTTGCTGGTATAGAAAATATTTTGAAATTCGTTAAAAAATGCATTAAATTATTAAATAAAATGCCGAATTCTTTATAATTTTTTAGGAAGAGAATATGCCTTCAAAGAGAATTGCTAATCCATTGGCCAAGTTTGAGTTGAAGATGCTAGCCATCAAAGGAGAGATGTCGAGCGACAATTCGCTCTGGTCGAACATAGTTTTAGTGAATTGCATGCTGGATGATACTCGTGTTACTCGTCGCGGAGGCATCACTAGGTATTTTCGTCTTACTTTTAATTAATGCACGAGTATCCGGTGTGCAGCATGTTTATGGTAAAGTTTTTTATGCACATGTTTAGATTGATGGACATGGTTAATGGAGGAAATCGTAGCATGCTTGATGTCACGTACAGGCAGGAAGCTTCGGGAGACAAATTTTGTAAATTGTTTTACTTTTTAAGTTTTGGCTATGGCCGGCAAATTGTAAATCTGTCCTTGTGTAATAATGTTGGTTTTATTTTCCTAGTGGATGTAAAAATTTACAGCTTCATGTTGGTTTTGTGTGTTGATTATATGATGTCGGTTGGCAACTTTTTTACTGAAGGATTAACCCCTGCTTCCAACATAGATGCAAAATCTTCAGTGGCTTCAATTAAGGACAAATCTCAAAGAAAAGGTACTTCTTCTAATCATTTTCTAATACAATGTAGAGACATGGTCATCATTTTTAAGATGTTAGCTTCTCAACACGTTTTTCGTTTTTTAAAGAACCTCCCAAACCCCAGCAACAGCCTACATCCCGGACGGTCATTAAGCTAAAATTGGAGCAGCCTGATATCATTATCGTGGAAGACATTGATAATATTGATAGCCCTGGCATCATTTTTAATGTTAGTTGCTTATATTTTTTATATATATAATATAGCATGCCTTTGTAAAGCATTCAAGTCATTGTAAAATTCGATTACTTCAAACAAATAATTTGACAACTACGTGCAATTGTTTATATTTTATAATTAGAATGAAGTGAGCGCAACAGTGCAAATCACTCCCGATTCTCAAAACATAATGGCACAAGTTTCCAAGTTGCAATTGATAACTTGCTGTTTTAATCCTTCGAAAAGGGCAAGTTCGATGGCTGAAGTAAGTTCACTTTCACTCCTTTTTTAAACTATTGAATATTTGTTGTTGTCAAATGTTGTTTTACTTTATTTTATAGATTTTGAGTCCGTGCGATATATCTGTTACAAGTGCAACACCCGTTGGAGAAGGAATGCATCTAGATGTTAACATATCGGATATAGTTATCCATGTCACGCCATCAACTATTCAACTTCTTTCCTCTATTAGTTCTTCTTTTGCAACCAAACCAGTAATTTACCTTATGTATTTATTTAAAAATGTGCATTAGTGGATTTGCATTTACTTTCAAATAATAATTTTTAATAGGCATTGGTTGAAAGTGAACAACGATTGGAATCCAAAGACTGCTCGGCTCTTTGGGATGTGCAATCGTTAAAAGATACCGATTTTTGGTTTATAAAAGCTGGTAAGTTCTAATATCATTTTTATTGCATTTAACTCTTATTCATAATGTATAACGTAAATTCTCGAATAAACCCCCAGGGGTTTATTATTTTTATTCGCCAAAGTTGGTATCAATAAATTAAAAATAAATGACCGTATAACATAATAAAAATATCATAGATGCTTAATGTTTCTTACCAGAATATAATAAGGGGAATTCTCATTACACTGTGTGAACACTTAGCGAATTCTACTAACACTTGGGGTTTATTAGCAAGTGCGTTCGTGAACGAGTATAAAATTTATACTACTATTACAAACAATCTTATTAAATCTGAATGAGCTGTAATTAAGCAGAATTACTGTAATTGTTTGGAATTTTATTACAAATTGAAAGCCACCAAGATTTATCGCAAATAAATTTGTCACGCAATTTAGAAGAAGCAGTGGATGCTCTTGAAAGCATGTATGTCGAGGAGTGTGCTTGCGAAGTTCAAGAAACTCCTGTTCGGGGAGAACAGGTATTGATTAAATTATGCAAAGTCTGTGTGGGCTATACTTAAAATTGTAGTGCTTTTTTTACAAAAGTGTTTGGCTATTTGTTTCAGCTGCTTTTAGAGATGAAATCAATAGTCCTCACCTTGGAAGCTGGGTCGGGGGCTCGAACCATTCCAATGGTTTTATTGGAAGCAAGTTTTAGTGCCGAAATTCGTGACTGGAGTAAGAAGGTATTTTCTTTGAAGTTTATTGTTGAATGAGGCATACACGGACTTTCGAACAAATTTTTACTTGAATCTTTAATTTATTATCTCTAGTTGTATGCTGGATGCAGCTTCAACATGGAAGTTGCTTATTATAATGAAAAACTAGCCGTTTACGAACCTTTGATTGAGCCTGTCGATGTAATTAAAGAAAGCCGACCATGGGAACTGATTGTTGAGGTATAAAAGGATAAATATGATAACAATATAGCTAGTAACACTTTTAAGCAAAAATTCTACAGCATGTGGTTTTTTTTTTAATTCAGTTGAGGAAGAATGACGAAGAGATGCCTCCAGTAATGACGGACAATGACATGGAAGAAATTGTTTTTGCCCCTGCAGTTATGACGCTTAACATTATCTCCCAGGATATTCTTGAAATTGTTGTTACCAAAACTGCTCTTGAAGTTATCAGTAACCTGGGCAAGGTAGTAATTTATTTCCGTTGCGCTGGTAGAATGCATATATTGAACGATAATTATTGGTAATATTTCTGAATTTCCAGGCGTTTGGAGAAGCCATATCCACGAATATTCCACTTAGAAAAGAACTTCCAGCATCCCCTTACACGTTGAAAAATCAAAGTGGATTACCGATTACTCTCATTCTTAAAGACCAAGAGTTTGAGGTTTCAAATATCGTAGTTCTTATTAGTTAACATTGGCATTGCATTGTTCTAAATTACTTGCATGTTTTTACAAAGGTGTTTAAAAATCAGTCCGAGGATATCAACGAAGTTGTTCTCGAAGCTGATGCTTTGGTTCCGCTATCGCTAAAAGCGCAGCCATCTCAATCCAAGACCACATCTATCTTAAAAGAACAAAACGTCAAGGAGGAGCACAACTTGTTGATTAAGGTGCGTTTTTTTTTTTAAATCTTATCGCGGGAATAGTCGTACGCTTTTTAAAAGTTTGAATACTTCAAATGCAGATTAATCAAATGGATGTCGTGAGACCGTTGTCCGTAACGAGAGCCGCCAAACGTTATTTCCCATTGCCTCTTCGAACTTACCCCGGAGACCAGTGGGGATTAGTAATGGAAGTCATTTCGGAATATGGATTCAAAACGATTCTGTTGCGATCGAGTGTGCAGGCAAGTCATACTTTTCATTTGTTAGACCAGTTATTGGAATCTTTTTAAGTTATTTAATTTATAGTTGGGAGATGGCAAACCTGATATTACGGCATTTTTCATATGCATTTCTTGTATTTAAAGATTAACAACCATTTCTCTGTGCCTGTGGAAGCTTACTATATGACTGAAGGAGGAAATGAAGTGAAGTTTTGCGGTCAGGTTGAACCTCATCGAAATCTCAATCTTCCTCTTCATGCCGTGTATTCTAAAACTAACGAGATATTCTTGCGTCCGAAATATAATGGGTGTGTTTTTCATACGAAAATCATGATGGATAATAAGTTTCTTGATGCGATGTGAAGCGACGAATATTCTGTTTTGATTTTATTTAGATACACCGTTAGCATTGTACCTTTCGTATGGAAGGATTTGCAAAAAAATCCAAATCTTCGTAAAGTCCTGCAATGCAATCCCAGGGAAAATGATGGGCCCAGTTTCTTTATGAATGTAATTTAACACAATCAAATTTATGCCGTGTTCTGCAATTATCATACCTAAAGCTGAATTGTTGATTTAGGTAATTGGAGAAATTGAACAAGTTTTCTATGAAAATACCAATAAGAAGACAATAGCAAGCACTTGCTACAATATTCACTTGCACCCAACTGCTGTTCTATGCAACCAACTTCCGTATCCTATCACGTTTACTTTGAAGGTTTGTTAACTATTATTTGTTGCAAGCACATCAATAGTTGGCAAGTTTATGCTAGTCATAATTTGCTTTAATTTTTTATTACAAGGGAGTTACTGAAGAATTTAAGCTAGAAGAAGGACACAGCAAAGAATTGTTTACTGCAGAATTAAATTCTACTTTGCTCTCAATTAAGGTATTATTGGCTTGTGGAATGCCTGTTTTGATGATTTTAGCTTCAGATACAGAGGTTTTTTTATTTTTGAATTTTACGAATCAGATTCAAAATTATATGAACCAAGATTGGTGCTCTGCAAAAGTCCTGTCAGCAAACATGGATGAAGTTTGGTCATTTGAATCCTCAGGAACAACAAAACAGATCTTGGTAATTGAGTTTCAGTAATTATTACGCGATTGTATCCGTAATACTTTGAAATTGTCAAATTTCCATTTAAAAAAATTATTTTTAGGACTTGGGTATGCATCTTCAATGTGATGGAGGATTTTTACACATGTCTCTCTATTGCCCATTTTGGATGCTGAATAAGACTGGACTCTCACTCGGATACAGGGTAAGCGATTTTTGAAATTATTATTACAATTATTTTTGCAACAACTTTAACCCGAGTGGCTATATGCAATTATCTTGCTGTGGCAAACATTCCATTCAAGAATTTAAATTTTAAAAAATATAATTTTGTTGGCTGTTGACCTGCAAAATGATTCCTTCCTTTTTTAAAATGAATTTGTAATAGCAATGTTATTTGAAGGAATTGGCTATTGTTTACTACCGCATGTTTGTATTAACTTACTAAGCATTTGATATTTACAGAGTATAGGATCACATAATCTGAAAATAACATCACTGACTTTATTTCCTAGACTTCTGGTTGTTTGTCCCTTTCATTTTTTTGGTGTATATATTTTTAGTTTCTTGAAACATTTGCTTGTTCATGCAAGTTTGACGAGTGCATGTTATGCTGCTCTCGAATTAGTAGATGTGTACCTACTGCATTGTCATGTTTTAATTTTGGCTGTATGAAGAATGTAAGTCAAAGTTTACTTTTGTGGTTGCACCACTATGTTGCTAAACGGTTTTTAGAAACAGGATTTTAGCCCATATGCTAGTGAGGTGGCGGTGTGTTGTTTTGACTGTTTTGCTGTTTACAATTTGGGCAACGTAGTTACTATTCTAAGTTTGTTAATGGACTCTATGGAGGACTGACTTCTTGTTTCTTGTCTTCCATCATTTCTTTTCTTCACTGCATTGTCTTCTTCGGTTCACTACAGCGAACTAGGAAAGCTGAAAAAAATTCATCTCATGGAAGCCCAGCCAAGGTAGACGGCCACAACCTTCTTGCAAAATGTTTACAGTTTCTGGATGTCTATGTTTTCTCTGTTGTCTTTTTTTAGATATTCCTTAGCCTTATTCAAAGAGCTTAATCCACCTTTTTTATTGTTGCATGATTGTTATAAAATTTTGCCTGTGACCTCTCTCTTGCATGATGATGCGGCACACTGCGAGCTGGCATAGTATTTTTGCCGTCCGCTTGCCAATCGGGATACACCTGTTCGATTCCCGGCGGGGTCGGCTGTCTTAACTCTGGCTAATGCCGGTCTTGCTACTTTATGCTACTATGCTTTTTTTTCTATCCTCCTTCCCATCTCGTTTTTTCTTCAAAATGCATGAATGTGGCCAATGATCGAGATGCCGGAAAACTAAAATAAATGCAATGCTTATGATCAACAAGTAATTTTAATTTTAATTGTAAGCTAATAATTGGCTTTTGGTTTTATTGAAAATTATCTAATTGATACCCTTAAAGATCTGATTTGTTTATTATAAATAACACATGCTGTAATTATGCTTTTTATGATAGTTAATTTTTGGATAATTTTGGCGCAGTTCAAAAACACTTGTCCTATTAAACATTTTGTTTTCAGTTTCTTTTGAAAACTCCTCAATTTGGGACGAGTAACATGTACAAAATTGTAGTTCCACTGTCAATGCCACTATAAATTATTATTTAAACTTTTATTCTCTGGAAAATTTCAGCATGACTTTTTATACGAGCATACACTGCACAATGGTATAAGATTTTCAAGTACATTGGAAATAAGTGAACGTGCTTGAGTATACAACTCTCTCTTTTAAAATAATCATTGTTGATGACCACCTATCCAACTCTAGCTCCTATCTAATTTATGTATTTTCAATTTCTTTTAGATCTACATTGAATCCTTGTCTTGCTTTTAAACACTGTTCCACAAAATAAATGGCGCTTTTCTGTTTTTCTCTACTAATTCATTGCTATGTAAAGCTGTTTTTAAATATCGGATATTTATTACTGATGTACGAATATATCTTGGATGTGAATGGAGCATGCAATACTAATCATCTAGTGTCAGTATTTGTGAGAATTAATTGCATTTAACTTATGACTGTGTGCCTTTTGCACTTCATTCTTATGCTGTCAGGAAAATTCGGGGAAAAGAAGGCAATCTTTGCTTTCATTATCCGAAGTGGTGAGTGCACAAAATGATAAAATGTGATTCCTTAAAAAAGGAATCCAGAGTTAATTTTTTTTAATTATTTCATCAATGCGTTCTGGTTGTTTGCATAAATTGTATAGCTTTTCATTTCACTTTTAAAGCTTGATTTTAATATTCATAACTATTTAACTGTTCGATTACATATTTCCATCAAACAGAATGAAGACCCAAACAACATTATCGCACATCCGCCTGACATGGACTCGGCGATCATGTTCTCCTTTAGACCGAAAGTGTTCTTTTCAAAAAAGAAGGTAATAGTCAGACTTATAAATTTCGCCATCTGTATTGCTTGAAACATGTTGAGTGATGATCAATTTTGAATACACTTTTTTAAGGCATCATTAAAAATTGAGAATTCAGAATGGTCTGATAAATTCTCGTTGGATACTGTCGGAAGTTCTGGCAGCGTAACCTGTCTTAATAAAGCTGGTGGTAATTACCAGGTACTGCATTCTTGCTAAACTATTTGAAGTTATGATTTTTAAGAGTTTTTTATTCATTCAATTTTTTTAAATTTAAAGATTGGTGTAAACATCCGTTTAACAAACGTGGGAATCTCTAAAATTGTAGTCTTCACACCATTTTATTTAATCGTCAACACTGCCTCTTACGATGTTGAATGCTGCGAATCATTGGCTACTGGCGATTGGATAAATTTACCTGCTGGTCAGGTAAAAAAAAAATATTTAAATGTTTTGTAATGAGTCTCTTAGTCATGCAATTTCAAATAATATTTTTACAACTATCATATCCATCTTCATTGGCATCCATGACCATAATTGCATTAGGGCTTCATTACAAAATGAATTGCATATTTTGTATTTAAAGTGCTTGCCATTTTGGCCAAAGCATCATTTGAAGAGAAAGGAACTTATTCTAAGAGCGGCTGGTACGAAGGAAGAGACCAAACCATTCACTTACGACGATGCGCATATAACGTTACTTTCCTTGGGCAATAATGTCAGTTATTTTTATATTCAGGTTATTTTTAAATGCCTTGTCTACCTATACAGCACTCATATGAATGTTTATATTGTCCAACAGAAAGGAGGACTTAATGTTGACTGCCAGATAACTGAGGTGTCTACTATAATAAATGTCAGTGAATATGTCAATGGCATGGCCACCGTTTGTTTGATAAATCACTGCACAAATGCAACTCTCTCCTATATGCAAACGTAAAATTACAATCTTTGGGTATTTCTTGGTTTTATTCCATGGGAACCTGTCGCATTAATGAAAAATATGTATTGGTACTTTAGCGGTGTGAAAGACAGTTGCACATTGGAGCCGCAAAAGTTTCTTTTGTATACATGGGAGGATCCTAATGGCATTCGAGAACTCACTTGGTTTTTTAATCAGAAAACGAGAATGAAGAACACTCTTGTTAAGGTCGATATTTTTTATGTTGTTTGTAACTATTGCTTCTTGAAAAGAATATTTATTTGACTTTTTCCATCAGGATGGTATTGGGGAATATGAAGCTGGAGAAAATGAGCCGGTGTACTGGGTATCGTTTCTGAACGATACTCAACGGGTGCTGATGTTTACCGATGATTTGGCATTGGCTACTAATGCCCAATGTGTATGTATCGTTCTAGGTTTCTTCATAAAGTGAAAATTTTTAACTCACCTTTTTAATAAATCTGTCTTTTAAAAGGTGGATGAATTTGAGAAAGTGGATCAGGAGGTGCTCATTAGCTTGCAGGGCATCGGGTTGTCCCTCATCAATGATCACGTTAGGCAGGAAATCATGTATTTAGCACTTGTGAGGTAATGTACTATTTCGTCTTCCGCGATATAAATTGTTTTTGCCCAAGTGTAACAATTACATGTCCTTGACAGTTCTGGCATTATTTGGGAGTCGTGTAAACCGGATGGCCAGAGGTACCGACCGTTTAATCTTAAGGATTGTCAGATCCTGGAAGCTGCACATCAGAAATATTCCAATGAACTTAAGCTGAATAAAAAACCAAAGAAACGCCAAACTTTGGACAACAAATTAGAAGTAAAAATGCAAATGTTATTATATAGCGACATTTTTTTGTAGTTTTGTTTTTTATTAGAAGTATATTTTTAAAGGTTGATTTTGAAGAGGAGACGTTGTATCGTCCTGTGCTCAGGAAAATCCGACGGACCTTTCAACCTGGTCTTTGGGCACAGTATAAATCGTCTCCACATCAAATCCAATTTCATGCGAAAATAAACAGGCTTCAGGTAAAACTATAGTTGCCCTAAATTTGTTCCTTTTTTGCTTTGCAACTTTTAATTTATCTATTATAAAAGAGATTTTTTATTTTGGTTTACGCAGATCGATAATCAGTTGGATGATTGCGTATTTCCAACTGTCGTTGCTCCTGTTCCAATACCAAAATCAGTTGCAGCTGATACAGGTATGTTTCTTTCAAATCAGGCATATTACATGTAACTGAATACGATTTCGAAATATTTTGACATTTATGAAATTTTGTGCAAAATTTCCCTAGCCTATAAATTCATTTTATTTTTATTTGATATTTAGCTCCGAAACCATTCACAGAAGCGAGTATCATTCTAAGAAAAAGTGAACACAGCACTGTGCAACAATTCAAGTAATTATATTGTTTTTGACCAATTTTTTTTGATAAGTTTGTCCACTACTACAAAGTTTATAATTTAAATATCCCATTTATTCAGATATTTCAAAGTTCTTGTTCAAGAATTCCACATAAAACTAGATCAGAGTTTAATCAATGCTTTGATAGCATTATTCAGCCAGGAAGCACCGAGTGAAAGCAAGAAGGTGAGTCTTAATAATGGAAATATGAATTTGTCATTAGTTGAGATTTCTAAAAATAATGTTTACTTTTAAGATTGAACTCTTCGAAGAAGATAAAAAGGTTATGAAATTGGAATTGAAAGAGTTAGCTGACATCACAAGTTCTCAAGAGCAAAAGAATTTCTATGACATGCTCCATTTCTCACCTCTCAAGGTATTATATATTATTTTGCTGTTTATTTTATGCATTATCTACGTGAATTTACTTGTACAAAATGTTATAGAATTTTCAATATCATAGGTTCATATAAGCTTTTCAATGCAAGGAAGTGGAGGCTCTGACGACCCCAAGAAACCCACGCCGATTCATTCCAATTTTCTAAATTTACTACTTCAGAGCGTGGGTGTTACTTTGACGGAAATTCAAGATGTGGTTTTCAGGTTGGATTTGAGATTTTCCAAATGGGTGAATAATTTTTACAGCGTTTTTTTTCAATGTCGCTTTTCTCGTTTCAGACTCGCATTTTTTGAAAAGCAGCACGTATTCTTATCGCAAAAACAACTGACGAATGAAGCAATTGGGCATTACGCTGCTCAAGTAAGACTGTTATGGTGTTAATTTATCAGAACATGTTATTCGTCAGTTTGTTACTATTGTACATAATGTTCTTTCACACCTATTTAGTCTATAAAGCAAATGTATGTCTTGATTCTCGGCTTGGATGTTATTGGAAATCCATTTGGGCTTGTAATGGGACTTGGAAGAGGCGTAGAAGACTTCTTTTACGAACCATTCCAGGTATGTTTGTTTCCTGTTTGTTGGAAAACAAGTAAGATAATTCCGTCTTCAACGAAATTGTTGGTTGCAGGGAGCCGTGCAAGGACCTGAAGAATTTGCAGAAGGCTTAGCTTTGGGTATCAAAAGCTTGTTTGGACATGCTGTCGGTATGGTTCAATTAGAAAATATAAGAGCATATAAGCTTCTGAAAACTTTGATGTTATTTACGCAGCCGTTGTTATTATGGAATACAGGTGGTGCAGCCGGTGCTGTTTCCCGCATTACGGGTACTCTTGGAAAAGGAGTTGCAGCTCTTACTATGGACGAAGATTATCAACGTAAGAGAAGGGAAGCACTGAACCGGAGACCTGCAAATTTACAAGAAGGCTTGGCACGAAGTGGAAAGGGTTTGGTGATGGTACGTTTTTGTTTTCTTAATTTTGAACGAGTTTGCTAAAAATGAATGCCACAGTGCTAGTGAATGTTTTTTTAGATATATTGGTTAATAACAGAATTGCATTGCTTTCAATAGGGGGTGTTTGATGGGGTTACTGGCGTTTTTGTGAAACCAATTGAAGGAGCAAAGCAAGAAGGAGTCGAAGGCTTCTTCAAGGGAGTTGGTAAAGGCGTGGTAGGACTTGTCACAAGGCCAACGTCAGGAGTTATCGATTTTGCCAGTGGATCCTTAGATGCAGTTAAAAGGTTTCACTAAATTATCAGCATGGTAATTAGACCTGAAGTGGTTGTCTTTCACTGCTAAAATATATTTATTTGATACTTAGAGTGACAGAGTTGTCCGAGGAAGTCCATAGATTACGTGCACCAAGGTACTTTCAGCCGGATGGGGTTATAAAGCCTTACAATAAATATGAGGCGGAAGGCAACACGCTTTTGAAGGTTCCGGATAAGTTTTGATAACATTTTTCCTTCGTTGTTTGTAAATTAGCATGTCTAATTATCTTTTCAAATTGCATTCCTCAGGAGTTGGAGAAAGGGAAGTTTGCAGTGACTGATAATTACATAGCGCATGTCGTCGTAACTCAAGATGGAAAAGCTATATTTCTTGTAACAGACAAGTAAGTTGACTGCAAAATGGAGTAGTTTATATCTTGATATTTTAACCATATTTAGCTATGAAATATACTATTGAAAGTGATTTCCGATTTCTTAGATTTGGGTGTGAGATAAGGCAATCTGTTTTCGTGCATTATTGTAATTGCTTAAATTCATTAATTTTTCTGTAGACGATTGATAATGATAAGTAAAGGCGACATATTTGGACAATGGAACTGTGAATGGAATTATACTTGGGATGAACTAAAAGAGTCCCCAGCTGAAGTTCCAAACAAAGGCTTGCAGATTATGCTGAAGGTAATAATGTTGATAAATTAAACTGAATAAGTGTTTTTAAAAATTGTCATATAATTATTTAATTGATAATACAGAAAAGCAAAAAGAAGACTCTTGGTATTTTTGGTAGCAGTACTTCTTCTAAAATTGTTGAAATAAAAGATCCTGGAGTTCTAAGGGTATGACGTCTTCAGAAATAGCTCGGAGATTCATTTTCAAAATTCTAAAATATGTTAATGCATCTTTTTATGTTTCAGTGGTTATTGGGGAAGATTGACTTGGCGATGAAGAGAACTACTTGAGCAACATACTTTGGCACTTTTGTAAAACAAGTTCAAGTATAATTGGTTCGTGTAATTTTGATGATGGAGGTTATGCACGCTCTTTCTACGGTTGTGTGACGCTTTTATTCATTTTTTATTTTTACTTTAACTGCAGTTTCTAATTTACTATTTTTGTTGAAAAATATGATGTAGGCAACCACAAAAATCAGTTTTGTTGCTGTAAGCATTTATGAAGATTTTAGGCATACTTGTGCTTAAACTTCCAATGCCTATATTTGTGAAAATATACTCAATTTTATTAATATGCTTCACCTAAGTGCACTGCTAGTCTTTGTATGTACAGATAACATGCCATGAGCAGTTTGAAATATTTTTCATATTATACCTTATCCTCTTTCCATTTAAGTAAACGCACATTTATTTTGCCGGATGGAATAAAATTAACATGATTGTTACACAGGTGTGTACTTTTCTACTGAAATTAAAAATCATCAGTGTTCTATTCGAATTTGTTGTTATATTTGGTTCCAGCTATTTTTAGAACATGATGTGATTTTTTATTGCAAATCTTGCAAATATGTTTGTAAGAAAAATGTTTTTTTCTGACGATTTGCTTGGAAGAAATAGAAAACTTACAATTATGAATTAGTAAAATTAATTATTTTAAAGTATTAGAAGTACTGTATGGAATAAAATGCTAAATTTTGTATTGTGTTTTATTAGTGATTCCAGATTATATCATTTCAAGTATAGCCTACTTTAGCAATTTTCTGAAATACCACAATTAATAAATTACATGTACATTGTTTATAAAGGGGAGGACTTACACAGACGAAATACAAATTTAAATGATGAAATCATATAAATACTTGAAGGGGGATAAGTAAAACTTTAATCTCTAAAGAAATTTTTTTAAAAAATGATATGGATTTTGCATTGATTATAGTCACATGTTTTTATTTCAGACATGTACATGTAGATCTACTTGTTCAAATGTAAACCTCGCTTTAAAGTTAACAATTAAATTATGTTTTGCAACCTATATTACCTAGGACCGTATAAAGTTCGATCCCTTAAAAAATCTGGCACTTTGCCCCCTGCCACATGGCATACTACATGCTGACTGCAGGGTAAGGAATTCAATTGAAAATTTGTAGACATGATCCCTAAAATATCGATTAAATTTTATGAAAAAATGATGAAATATTATTGATACTTTCATAAATGGGCTACTTTCAAAAATCCTTGAAATATATATATTTTTTTTATTTTTAAAAAAAAATTGTGATAAATATTATCTAAAAAGCATTCCATAGATCTCACTGAGCTTATTTTGTTTAAAGCTCTTACTAATTAATTTTTTTAAATAGCAAATTATGAAATAATTATGAATTTTCAGTAATGAGACATGTAATACAAACTTGCTTTGGTTGTATTCATATTACCATGGCAACCCTCCAATTATATTGTGTGCTCCAAAAGCTGCTTTGGATTGGATCATTTCCACCTATGATTGGGTTGGATAGGTACAGATCTAGTTATAAGCAGAGTGGCACCCTAATGCTTATTAGCCACATTTGAGGCTCTCTGTTTGAAAGGCGGCTAATATCGTATTTTTGTAGGTATTGTGAATACGCATCAGAGTATCTGTGATACGCATAGCACAGTGACGCTAGTCGCATACGCCGAGCCCGGTAGAGATCATTGCATGTTGGAAAACAAGCGTTCAAGCCTAGCGTTGTCCTTTATCAATAGTCATGGCTGCCGAAGGTGAAGTCGTGAAGCGAAAGTTAAATGAATTACGTGTTATCGATTTAAAAGCAGAATTGGAGAAACGAGAACTTGATAAGACTGGTGTAAAGGCGGTTTTGCTGGAAAGGATGCAGCAGGTATGAATTGACCACTTTATTTAATAATCCAATCCAATCTTCCTCGAGGAAGACAAAATGGCGACAGAACGCATTTTGTTGGCTTTGTGTGGTGATCAATTTACCGGTTCTTCCTTCATTTCACATATTCGAGTGAAATCCTATTGTGGATAATAAAAAAATCGATATTTGGTTAATGTCGTAAACTAATTTCAGGGCAGTTTTTTTATATCTCATTTCTTGATTTTTCCAATTGTATTACGCCTTTTTTGACTAATCATTGGGCGGTATAGGCCTACACGTTGTTTTCATGAGTATATTGTTTTAGCCATTGACTGGTCTTATAACCTGAAAAGCTTTTAATAACATATGTGTAAATCAGTTAAATTTAAGTTAACTCATTGCAAATTATATATATCTTTACAAACTGTATGTAGGCATACAGGATGAAAAATAAAATCGCAAATGTTATTGATAGGCATATACACTTACATGTAATTTGTTTTATATTGGCAATACGTTACACATAAAAGACGCCAGAAATAGTTAATTTGCATTCAAGAGGTTTAATTCAGTTTATAGGCAGCGTACACAATATCACCCACTTCAAACAAAATGATTTGATCCCTAATTAAAGGTCAAACCACTGTAGGCCTATGTGTGACTTAATCACGTGCCTTATTTTGTGGCATTGATTCTAACAGGTTCCACAACATAATTTGTCAGTTATTGCCTGTAGATACATTTCCTGCCACGGTTTATAACCAGATTTGCAGGAATTGTAGTATTAAAAAGTGGGCATTTTAAGTCTTTAATAGAAACGTTGTTAATGTTGCAAGAACCATTCTTGAGCTTCTTGGTTATTTTTTGTCTATCATGAGTTTTTATCAGCGTGAAAAATGTCATTGCCAACTGTGTGGAAATGGTCGAGTGGGTTGTGCATTTTCCTCTCGATCCAAAGCAGATGCTTGCTCCCTGGTCGAGGTCGGTGGGAATTCTCAATTAAAGTGGTCGATCTTTTGGATGAGAGTTTAAGCTAAGGTCTCGTGCAAATCCCCTTACTCTCAGCGCGTTAAAAACCTCTTGAAAGGGGGTGGAAGTCCCCCTTGTAGGCACAATTTCCAGGTAGATAAAGGAAGCCCATTACCTGGCGTTGGAAGTTAACCCTCGTGCGCAGAAATTGGCCACGTTAAAAATCAATAAAACTAATCATGTAGGCCATGCATCCTGCAATTCCCAATTGCTTTCAACCTAAATGCAAGGTACACTGCGATTAATAGTTAAAGCCCTGACCAGCTATTACATTTCTGCTTCCACCAGCACCTTTAAAAGTTGACGACATACATTATGAGTAGTGTTTCATTTGGTTTTCTTCTAAGCTCTGTAATTCATAAAACTGAAGCGATTAATCAGATCAGTGGACACTGTTAGTCCAGTCATTGTAGTATTTCGCAAGTTAGGAGTTTGTTTATCACCATGCGGCTCTAGGGAATGCAATTCATACTGCACAATTCGTGCAAATTCAATTACTTGCTGCTCAGCCTGCACTTCGAAGCTCCTTCAATATGTTCTTCCTTTGTAGCTTTTTAATTTTAATATTTAAGTATTATTATAAACTAAGGTTATCAAATGACCCTATTTGCTATCTTACCTCTGTACCTAATAGGCCTACTGGAATCTAGTTTTGTTGAGCGTATTAAACAAATAAATCATCATTGGTATCACAGATTATAGATCCTCGACCATAATGTCAAGTTTGAAATTTGGTATTTTGCAAGATATAAAATAGTAATACATGTAATACAATGTGATTTCAGCATTTGGTTGCCTTGCCAAGAATGCAGGAAAGCATAGGCTGCAGTGAATTTTTAAAACCAATTAAGAATCTCAGTGTAACACTTCTTATACTTTTACTATTAAACAGGCCTTAAAGAATGATGGCCATGATCCTGATGAGTATGTTTTTGAAGTCACCGAAGTTACTCCTGTTAAAAAGCCATCCAAGCGCACTAACAGTATGTTCAAATGTTTAAAAAAACAGCTATCGGGCATGCTTTGTAATTGTATCTTAATCTCAAATAAAAATTGCACATTTCTTCTAGAAAAACTAGCAAGAGATGATGAATCTGAAACTCATAGTAATGTGGATGAATCCCAAAACGATTTGGTTTTAGACGATGATGAAAAAATGGATTCCGATGATGATCGAATTGATGAAAAGGTGAAATTGCGTGTAGTCTAGTTTAATTAGTTTTGATAAATTCACCATTGAATGGTTGCTGAATAAAATATTGTTGGTGTTAGTTTTTTCAGGTTCTAGAAACAGCTGATGGTGGGGAAGATGTAGTTGATTTATCGATTGAAGAAGGAGATAAGCTGTTAATTGATGAGGTCTGGTCTCATTTATTTGTCCTTTAGTGAGCTTTTGACGAATTTGCAGTTTTTAATTTGGTATGGTTTAACTTTCTTTTTGGGACTAGGATTACGTTATTTCTGGACTGAAAGAAGAACAAGGTAACCGTGTGAATAGCGCACTCTTCTTTGTCTATTACAAACAAATAGGTTGGGGTTAGTATTTGAAGAAATCAATATTTAATGGTCACATTTTGCGCTCTATTTGAAGTGGCACATTAATTGTTCACTATCAAAATATTTAAAGGTCATATGCAACTATACCAACATCAAATTGGAGTCAAACTTACTAATTTAATTCTTAAAAAAATGTAGTTTTTAGTAATTGTAAAAGTTTATTACGGGTTAATTGTTTAAGGCTAGTTGTGTATGATTCAGTTCATACTGGCTATTCTGTTCTTGAAAACATCGTTGTTGATGTCATCATTGTGAAAAGTTACATGAATGGGGTGCAGTGTGTATGCAAACGGAAAAGCAATGTTGCTTCCATGAAATAATTTGGAAACCTTACATTGGCCCTAAGAAACTGCAAAATGAAATGTATCATCGTGACATTGGCCGTGTGAATTGCATTCAACTCGACATCTGTGAAGATTAGTCATCATTGTGCTCTCAAAAAACATCCCATTAAGAACTTCCGGTACCACATTCATAAGACTCGTGCCACACGGATCTCCAAATGAAGTCGGACTATCTAAAGGATCAGGATCTGAAGACAACTTATGGACAAAATTAATCATCAAGCTGTGCAATATTCGCTTAAATGCAGTACAACTGGACTTCAGCAGAAAGCAACTTTTTTTTAAATAATAAAACAAAGTTGACACCCTCTTTAAGGCTGCGTTGACTAAACTGCAGCGGAAAGCAACTGTTTTATAATGTTTATAAAACGGAAGCCGACATTCATCATTTAAGACTGCTTTGACTAAACTGCAGCGGAAAGCAACTGTTTTGTAATAATAGAACATCATCTTTAACACTACATCGGCCAGCATACATGTATGCTTCAATCTTTGGATATACTTTTTCTGCGAAAGCCTCAAACCGGTTTTCGTCGTGTCAGCAGAGACTACAACCAACGCGATGTCCGGCGGTTTTGAAATTGCAAATTTCTGACTTGAGCATGACCAAAGTAGCTCACTTCCATGTTGATTTTAAGGAAGCAGAATGCAAGAAACATACAACGGCAAGCAACTAATGACATTCCTCGTGTTTTATCGCGCCCAAAATTGACAACAATCAACAACAGCATACACACTGCTATGTGGTGGAAATTGAACATTGAAAATGTCTTCCGCTACCACAAGAGGTGGCTAGTGAGAGGAAAGTCCATTTGGGATTGCACACATTGACTTTACCTGCCTTGTCGCTAGAATGCACGGCTTCTGTTGCATACTGGCGCTCGTTGGCAGACAAAACCCCATTCAATGTAATTTTATCAACAGTCGCTGTAATGTATGTTGAATTTCAGCTAAGGTAGCATGGTGAATCATATTCTGTAACAACAGTGAATACGTTGGTTTTCCAAAAGGCTATATCGGGGTGGGTTATTTAAGTGGAGATTACTTTTGTATAGTTGATATTGCCGATGAGAAGAGCAAGAAAGCCAGCGGCGGAGAAGAAAACCTAAAGCCCGAGGGGACGGCATCAGGCACGTCATCCAGCCAAGAGAATGTCTCTGCAAACTCGTCGAAAGCTAAATGCAACGAGACGGATAGCGCAGGCAATTCCAAAGGAGAAGACCACGGATCGCTAATGGTTCACGTGGAGGAAGCTCAGCGGGATTTGGATACGGAAATGGCATCTTTGGCACCGGCAGCATCGGGTCAGAAGGAAGGCCTGACAAATGGGGACCAAGAAGCTGACTCCAAAAAGGAGTCTGGGGTTGCTAAGAAGCCGTCTGAGGAAGAACCGAAGAAAGGAGATAGCAAAAGCACCGGTTCGTCTGACAAGGCGTCTGCCGCAAGCAAAGGTGACGAAGGCGGAACCAATGAAAAAGGCAAAACCCCAGCTTCTGATAAAGGCGAGACTAAATCGCCTGCCAAGGGAGGAAAGCAAGAAGAAGAGAAATCTGCTGTCACTGCTACTAACAAGGCCAAAAGGTTGGTTCTAACCTTTCCCAAAAAAAGTTGCCATTTTGTCTAAGCGCTAATCCAAATGTTAAATCAGGCGATTGCGAGTGTCTTGTCCTCCCAACCTTTTTAAGTTAGCAGCACGACAATGAAGTTGTCATTACCTTTTCACGGGTCAGCTTATGCATCCTTTGAGCGTGGCAAAGATCCACTACTTCTGCAGCATTGAAGAAGGCTGGAGCTTGCTAGTAATTTTTTTTACTGTAAAAATGTCCTAATTGGCAAAAAGTAAAAAAAAAATGCGAAGATCGATATGGAATGCGAGGAGGGTCCAATCTGCACAACCACAACCGCGCATTGGGCAAAAGAAAAAAAAATTCCAGCACGTTATTGAAATCTTTAGTTATTTTTCATCTGCCAGTATACATTAATCTCCTTCATTCTGTGAGGGTGACAAGGAATGATGCAGTCACTTCTTTTGAAATCAGGGGGCCGTTTACAATACACTCGTGCATGGGTATATATATATATATGATAGCAGTTAAAAAAGGGCAGCATCACTTTTGGCAATCTGTCGTGGGGACTGTGTAAATAAGCTTAGGTTGTTTTAAATAACTTATTTGTCTCGCTTAACTTGCAGCACGACTGCGAACGCCAAGGATGGAAAAAATGCGGGTAAGTCAGCGTGGACCAATTCTTAATCGGTTTTGTTCCATGTTCATTATTTGTAATGCCATTGAAATCTTCAGCAGAAAAGCCCAAAGCAGCTCGCCCTGCGATTAGCGCTAAGAACTTGTGGGTAACTGGATTATCTTCTACAACAAGAGCTACAGATCTTAAGGCCTTGTTTAGCAAACACGGAAAGGTAAATGTCTTGACAAAAATGCGATTGAAATAGCGACTAGAGGTCTAGAACACTGTACATTAATAATCTTTTTCCAGGTTATAGGAGCCAAGATAGTTTCTAGGGCACGATCTTCGGTAACTCGCTGTTATGGGTTCGTCACGATGGCAACCATCGAAGAGGCGTCCAAGTGTATCCAGTATCTCCACCGTACGGAATTGCACGGGCGCATGATCTCTGTAGAACGGGTAATTACTAATCGTAATTATCTTTATCCGTGGCGTAAACATAAATTAACAAGCTGTTAATGTACAGGCTAAAGCGGAGCCCATTGCACCTAGTCGACGAAAGGATGTAAAAGCTGTGGTATCGGCCAAGAAAGAGCCAGTCACACCAGTAAAGGAAACCAATGCCGCAGAGAAAAAAACTGATGAAAGTTAGTAATTTTAAATTTACGACTATGACCAGGGTTGCCACTGACGGTAAAAGTAAAATTGAGCAAGTGTAAAAAATGAGAAAAAAATATTGATAGATCGAAATATGATGTGTGCCAAATAGTCATCAATCTTATTTAAGATACCACAGAATTTATGGAGTGGCAGTTAGACTTTATGGTGTGCTGAAAATGCTTGGTTTTATTTTGATCATTTGTATAAAATGTAGCTTTTCAGATCACCTAGTAATGTACAAGTTACAAAAGTTATATATTTTCAGGTCAGGCAAAGTAAGGCAATTATATTGTTTAATTTGGGCAAAATTTGTTATTATGGTGATAAAAGTCGGGCAAGACGATTTTGAAATATCGATGGCAACCCTGTACGACATTATCCTAAACTTTAAATAGAATTTTGTAACAAGGAATACCATTTTTAGAAAATGAAAAGAAGGATAAAGGCGAGGAGAAAGTTCCTGATAAAGCTTCAAATGAGAAGAAGGAAGTTGCAGTAAAGGTAGACGGACCTGAAAAGGAAAAGGATGCAGCAGCAGATAGTGCTCATGGTATGACATAAATGTTCATAATGATGCTTATTTGAACCTTTTGCAGAATTAATGCATGTCTCGTTTTGATATTGTCCGGTAGACAAATCTCCAAAAAAAGACGAGGACAAGGGAAAGAAGGAAATCCATCGCTCTCGCAATAGCTCCACTAGTCGACGCTCGAGTACTGACAGAATCAGTAAAGAAAGTGGGCATGGGCATTTTAGGTACAGAAGAGTACCGACCATGACTGGATTTCGGAGGCCTTTTTACAGAAGACCGCACATGATGCACGATCATCACAGCACGTTGACTTTCAATCGTATTAGAGTGAGTTTTGTTGCGAATCGCATTTTGGAAGCCGATGAATGGCAGTGAATCATAATTGCTTTTTGCGTGTTAGGCTGAGAGAATTCGGCAACGCCAGCGGGAAGAGGAACGCGAAATGCGTGAATCGGAACGCCGCAGGCGCCAAGATGTAATTCGGCAAAGGGAAATTGAACGGAAACAGCGCGAGGAGGCTGTGAGGCTTGAAAGAGAACGAGAACGTCTACGAATCGAGAGGGAACGACTAGAGAGGGAAAGAGCAGAAGTTTTGCGTTTGGAAAGAGAAAAACAGCGACTAGAACGTGAGCGTATCGAGAGGGAACGCGAAGAGTTGAGGCGACGAGAACGTATGAGGTTCGCAATTTAGCCAGCTTTCTGAATGAAACTTGCATTTGCAGGTTGCATGTAAAGTATTTAAAAAGTGTGCCAACCCTGCCTTCACTAACCGTATGACGTTTCTATAGCAGAGTGGATGATCATCGAAGACCAGTCAAACGCACTTTTGATACTTTCCGTGGAGGTCGTGCGGATTCAGACTTTGATGCCCGAAAGCGCCCTTTTGTTTCCAATTCTTCAAGGTAGGTTTATTTTTGAAAAACATTCGCCTGCAAAATTCCTGGAGTAATAGACAAGGTCCGCGTTACGTGCAGCGCCCCCATGTAGTAGAAAGTTGCGATTTTCCTAGGGAATAAACACAATTTAACACAGAACCACATTAGAAATAAACCTTTAGATAATAATATCTAGCGATCTAATCATGATACCAAAATGAAACTTTATGAGGTTTAAGATAATGGTACGAAATAATTGTCAATTTTTTCAAAATTTTAAAATAGTAACTTTTTGAAATATTAATGAAAAAACCATCTTCATTGTGTGATACTGCGATCTCCTTACCCCTAGAAGTTTTGAATTTTTTTGCCTATAGATGGCGCTTACCAACACGCATGCGCTGTTTTGTAATGCGGACATTGCCCATTGCTTTCCCAACATTGTTTTCACTGGTCTGGCTTTCATGCTGCGTTTTTTTTTTTTTTCTTTACAGGCGCGTGGATACGTTTGAACGCAAAAACGACCGATTTAACGATAACGTGCGGATGTCTCGAGACACCGACCTGCGAGGTCACGGCAGCCACGACCGCGGAATGTCGTTTCGAGATGGGAGCGATTCGATTGGACAATCCCGGGCCCCGCCTAAAGATGACTGGAAGGCTCCTCAAGACAGGAGGGGGCATCACGGAGTGAGCAGGGACCGCAACGATAGGTTTGATTCTGGCAAAGGTTTGTCGGGAAATGTCAACTATGTAGTGGATCGAAGCGGGGGCTCCTGGCATGGGGGAGTGTCCCAATCGGACAGCCGTGGAAGTGGATCCAAGCCTTACTCGAGTGGAGGGGGAATGCAGTCGCGAGATAGTTGGGGAGGCGATAGGAAATCGGATGGTCAGTCTTGGGGAAGATCGGATGGAGGTCAAAGCGATCGTTGGGGAAGCGGAATGGGTGGCGGTTCAGGGGGCAGAAATCAGCAGGGCATGAGCATGGGCCAGTCTCTGCTACCCCTGCCTTCATCGGGGATGTTCGACTCTTCTTCGGGCGGAGGTTCGGGAAACATGGTGGGAATGGGAACGGGAACTGGAGGAAGCTCTTATAGTTCGGACAGATTTGATGCTTACAAGAGCACAAACAACATGCGACGCTTCTAAGACCAGCACTAACGCCCTATGGATCTTTTCAAATCATCATGCGTCATCTTTTCCATTCAGTGCATTTAAGTCATGTGCTATTAATGAATATGTGATTATTAAATCCTGTTTTATTATGTATTCGTGTCACAGCAGTACATAAGCAAGTGGTATTTTGATGGGACTCCTTCAATAGGGGACCAATTCAGTGTTTAAGCCTTGAATTTCAAGTGTTCCTTTTTTGATTATAACTGATAGCTGGATGTCCGGTTTTGTTGTGATTTAGTATACTGTCGTTTAGACTATTACTAATTCTTCTAATTTTTTACCGAGTTTTCTTTTATTGAAAATTTACCACACCTGCTTGTGGGCTTTTGCTACTCGTTTTTCATCATCTCAGCACAATCCTTTACTTTGATATGCTTTCACCATAACTGCAAATAGATTATAGCAAAGAAACGTGTCAAGTGTTGTTATAAATTCAGCTGTAATTTTTTTTTTTCGTTGAAACTTTCATGAAAGTCTGCAAATAAACGTAGATAGTACCATCATCGAATATCACATCTGCATATTTCTGCTTAATTGAATCCCATGACTGCGTTCAAATATTGTGAGAAAGCATCTCGGTTTCCTTTAGGAAATGGTTTTAATGTTGAGAAATCGAGGGTTTGCAAGGTTGCTTCTAATGTGCTGCAGGAAAGGAAAATAATTTTTTTCTTTAGTAGGAATTATTGTTTCACAACTTTACTAGCCATAGGGGTGAAAATAATACTCGCCTACATGTGCAGTATAGCAGATGTTGCTCTTCAGAAAGCTTTTTAGCAACTTCTATTTGATGGTTTCCCATTAAATCTTCATTTATTACAACTAACAAAGGTTTTTTAGCTCCTAACGCTTCCAATATGCTGCCAGCACCTATGCAATACCAAGGTAGTTCATCTTTACAGCTATCTTGCATTTTCGAGATCACGATTTGAATCAAGGACTCAAAATTGCAAAAAAATAAACCAATTGTTGAGATCATATTAATCACCTGCATGACTGATTATTAAGTCAGCATTGTCTATGTCTTCTTTGATATTGTCCTTCAGTCTAAAGAATTCCACTTTGATATTGCAGTCTTCCGATTTCTTTGGTACACAAGTGCCATTTCCAATTTGTATTAATAATTTATCAAATCCTAGATTGGAAAGAGCCTGATGAAATGCAGGTGATTATATTGTCATTTTCTCCACTTTTATTTAAAAAATAATAAACGAGGTCTATGTGCTACCTGGCGTACCTGCTGTATTGTTGGTCTATTTAAATTTTGAATCAAGCTGTCAAAAGACGTGGTCCCTACTGTTGCGAACACGGTTTTTGTTGTCATTGTAATATTTATTTAGGTAAACATGGATAACACATAACCTTTTTTACAAAGTCAAAGAAAATAAATTAGAGCATTTACAAGCTATGAAACAAATACATGTATAATTACTCAAAAGACTTCCATTTCGCCATTCATATTTTTATCTTAAACCGGAAGTAGCATTAGGTGATGTAACAGTAAATACATTCATTCGCGAAATACGTGTATTTCATCTACCTTTTACAAGAATAATACAAGCAAAATTAATTCTAGTTAACATGGAATAAAATGTTAAAATGGAAAAAATAACATGGAAAAAATCGCTTCTGATTAATTCATAGATTGAAAGAATTATAATTGGCTTCATGCGAGATATACATTAGCTTTAAAATATTTCACGCAGGGAATAATTTCTTTACATCGGTACTACTTGGTTCGTCATTGGCTCGGCCATTGGCGACTATGCCAGTGAAGCCAACTAACATTTGCACTTTATTCTACTTTTTTACCGAATAAAATACCTCGTTTGATATACCCCTATATTTAATTATATAAAGCATTATATTAAATACTATTTACTAATTCTTTTTAATCGTTCTATGAATACTGATTCATTTAATTTGAAATTATCAATCGATAATTTTAAAGTTTAAGTTTATTTTGTAGTAGGGATGTTGCGCAAGTTGGGAAGAATTCTCTTTTGCTAGTGGACACACTGCCAATGGAATTGTGCATATGGTGGAATCGTGTTGTTTGGAGTTGTCGTTTTGGATTTTTCGGAAATCGCTTTTTATGTTGGAATTAACATAAGGTATTGTTCATTTTTATATTCATGCTGTTAATCTATCAGATTACGGATTAAATATGCGGTTTATCACAGTTTTGACGTAGTTATGAGTGCATATTTATGATACTTCAGACCTTACACTTCGCTGTTTGGAGGACCTTGGGCCTTCGACCAGGCAAAAATATGAAGTATTTTACTTATTTCATACTAAAAGAGGTCAAATCTCGCTATGCTACATTTAGTTTACACAGGTATTACTTATAGTTATCTAAAAATATTAAATGTTATTTTCTGGTTCCATGAAATAAATGCTGAAAATTATTGTTTGAAAATATAGATAGAAAATATAGGCTATATACATGTACCGTCAAAATTAGTCAATGTCTAATTTGCAATATTTACCGAAAACCATCTTTATAACTACATGTAATGTTTACATTATACAAATTGTCTATAACAATTAATTTACAATCAGCCTGTTTTAATTTGTATTTGGTATTACTTGAATTAAATTTTAGAATCCTGTAGAGGTCACCATACAAAAAAAAAATGACCATAGAAGTGATTTTTCTGCGCTACCGTTTTCTAGGATTCGCACGCCCTATTAGCCATATTTGTGCTGGCTGGTATTAATTGTGAATTTGTAAAAAATTCTTTATAATACATCGCCTACTCCCAAACCCTACAAATGTACCCTCAGTATACTGCTGATTATGATGTAGGCCTACTGATCTCCTAGCTCGTATGACGCTTGGGGTATAGTAGGCTACGTTAAAATCAGTTCTAGGTCAGTTTCCCCAGTCCTCACACAACTTGCTGAAATTGGATTTGAAAATGTGTGGGGTTCATTTGTGAAAATGTCTGGCTACCATTAAAATCAAATGTAAGAAGCCCACTACGAAACTAATAATTAGGCCCAGCTATCATTTGCTCTCCTGTGCGATTTCTTGCTCGAATAGGTTTGGTATTACATGTAATTAAATTAGGGCCTGTAAAGTTTTTATATTTTCAATTCAATTCAATGCATTACCCCGCAGTTATTTAGCCTACTTCAACAAATAGTGCCTTCTGCATCAGCCAAGTTAAAATATTTCTCACCCTTTGAACAATCACTGGTAATAATTACATGTAATGTACATACACCTCCAAGTAATTTGTGTTTGGAATTTAGCCCCTTTGAGAAAGGGATAAATATATTATGACATGATACAGGTTGCCCTGATTTTATGTGGTCAAAGTTTAAAATTGTCAGTTCAAAGGTCTGGCATTAGATATATTTGTTCGAGTTCGTATAATCGTAGTTGTCGAAAGTGTTGTGAATTTATCTACATTAATGTATGAAACCGTACTACATTTTACTTTAAAAACAGTTTTTGAAGTGGCTAAACGTTACTTTTTATTTTCTAATAATATTCGAATGTTATCAGTGTAGTATGATTTATTTTACAGTTCTGCTATGCTCCAATAATTATTTTGAGTACTGGGCTTTGCATAGTACATGAAGTCATGAACAATAATTTGGAATGATGGCATGCATCACTGAACCGAGGTCACAATGTAGCCTAAATTTCAAATTTAAATTTTATCCCTACAACACTGGTTTCTACGTAGTGTAGTTCAATATTTTTAATTCTTATTACAGATCGAGCCAACAATGCATTATAATGACATCCACTGCTAACAATTTTGAAAATTATTCAGTTGGCATATGATGTGTAACTTTCTATTCACATTTTAAAATGATATTGTTAAGTCATTAGCATTACACGAAAATTAGCACGAAAATTATGACTGACTAATGAATAACTAATGAAATTTTCCACTTGTGGACCACATTAGATATACATTTACATCTTTAAGCATGTGCTACTTTATAAACCAGTGATTGAATGTTTGGCACTCGTTCTACTCTTACGGCGTTTTTTTGGTCTCATGCAATATGTGTTGCATATTTATTTTTATGTTTTGAGTCATGTTGATCTATCTCTATTGCAAATTTAATCAGTCTTTTATATGAATTTTCAAGTGAAAAAAAGCATTACTATGTATCGAAAGTATGACTGGTGTAATAAACATGGATTACATTTGGCAGTGTCATTCATCAGCCGATCCGCATCAGCCTTAATTTATGCACAAATAATTACGTTCCGAGATATTTTTCCATGGGGTATCCTAAGTGGCTGGTCATGAGCAGGTTGCAAATGGTTGTCCATTATGTAAAATGAGGCTTTCATGTGTAGGCCTATAGCAAAGTGTTGTAATTTAATAAAATTTCACATGAGTTTCAGCTTTTATAGTTTTTGACTAGGGTTAATCAACTAGAATAATACAACCTGATGCTGTGTCAGTTAATAATTTTTACCCGAATTCCCCTGTTCGTTTTAGTTTACTTTATTATAGTTAAGCTCTGAGGTGCATTGAAACACAATCCCATTTTGTTGGTGCAGAAGAGACACTACCATCGACCATTCAAATTTCCAAATATGCAGTTAATAGCTGTTACTATTTTTAAATTTAGTAGATATATTAACTCTTTAACATTGTTTTGCCAAATAAATCTAGCTTTGCAAAATAAGTTGAAAATGATGTAGGCCTACATGCAGCCTACTTTAGACTCACTGTAAGATTACAATGCCAATTAATCACTGTAATATTGCATTTTTTATCTGATTTGTAGATTCTGATGGACAAGAGATTCATTGGATCGTCCCAGTCAAGTAGGCCTGCACACCCATGGGAGCAAAATAAGGCACCCAAAATTCACTCACAAGTAAGTTTATTATTTATTATAATAATACTATTTACTATATATAGGCTCTGCCTTATTGAGATTTTGGAAATTTGTTCACATGCATATTGTCTACTTTGTACTCTATATAATAATGTACATAATTTTCTTTATTTTTAAAGGAACAAGAAAGTGGTTTGGTTCCCAATGCACCTTCGTTTTCAGCTATTCTTGATTCAGCATTTTCTGGTAGCTTATTGAGCCCAGACCTAGCTGCTAGCGAATCGGCATCGCGTGGTAATTTGTTTTTCAGAAACCGTTCACCATCTTTGATTTTTTCCTCGGTAATTCGGCAATTTTAAAAAATAATATTGTACTTTTTTTTTAGATATGGACTGCCGTTCATTGTTTGCCGACAGTGAAGATGAGGACGACATTGACGTAGTGTCGTTAGAACGAAATAATGCTTGCCTACCTGAAAGGCACATGCTAAATAATCATGGCTCCTCAAACTCATCTCATCGACCCATGTGGTGCAGCACTGGGGAATCGTCATCGTCAGATTCCTATCGAGAATTTCCTTACGGTCCTGGACAGAGCCTTTGCCGACCAATCGATGCTCTCCACGAAACGAAGCTTGGGAATTCCCATTTACACCGACAGACGTCTGTCATTGTAAAAGCAGAATTAAATCGGGATAGTACTTTGAATTCCAGTTCCCTGGATGACTTACCCAGCAGTTCGGGGTATTTCCAAACGTCGCACAAACGTGGCAGTGGCGAGGAAACAACAGAGGTTCCATCGAAATCACGGAAATTAGCTCAAGGCAGGGATAATGGGCATGCGTCGGCCAGTTTAATGAACGGATTTAAAGAAAGGCCATCCATTAGCAACCGTTCCAGCAATGGCCTGCATCAAACCTTAAGTGGAGTAACCACTGCACCTGTGCCAAATTTGTGGAGTAGAGGCGAGTGGCCTAGTGAAAGATCCACAACAGGACTTGACAAGCACACAACCAGTGGTTCCAGCAGAGGGCATCATGTTACTGAAGTTTTTAATTCTGATAGTGATTCAGACATTGACATAGTTAGCCTCAACACATCCAATGAGCGTCCAGCATTTGACAGGGCCGGACCTAGCAATGATTGTTTGTATAGTCGAAATTCAGATTTTGGACGCACCATGCTTCAGCAAGGTAAGTGTTAAAACTTATTAAATTACATAGTTGTCTTATAATAGCTCATACCAATGGCAATAGATTGCATCGTATACTTGTACGCCATTTCTCACTGCAAGCAATATTATGCTTGATGAGTTTCCCATAATGGAAACATCAAGCACCTTGGTTCGATTCCCGATTAGGCTATCATGACTGTGGTTTTCCCCAGTGTTTCCAGGTTGCGACCGTTCTCCTTCTCTCTGTAATTTCTTTTGTTTGTGTTCTCTCATGCGATTAATTCACCTAATATATTAAGTCTGGGCTTTCTATGACCTTAGTTGTATTTTGGCCCTTAAACTATACCAATAATGGAAATCCATGAATTTATGACATGTAGGCTATAATGGACTAACGGAAATTTCATGCGTTTCAAAAACTGATTGCATTATGGTATGTAGGCTAGACATTAAGTAATTGACCGTTGTATTGTTACTTAAGTATCATCTTAAATGCCTGTAAATGTGGCTCTGGTTTCCTAAAAATGTAGCCAAATGATAAAATCGTCTGCTATCTGCTTGCACATTCAAGTTCGTATAGGCTTATAGCTTTACTTTTAAAGTTGAGCTAGCATGACTATTTTGGAAATGTATGGTAATGAACCATTGAAAAAAACTTGAGTATTCCTAGCATCGAATCAAGTTGCTTTTCTAATTAAAAAAAAGATTTTATTTAAGATAATGTGTGGAATGGAGATCTTAAGGTGAAGCTAACGCCCCCTACTTTACGATTTACATTGAACGTAAAATGCTACTAATATTTTGATTTAGGATTGTCTAAGGCTCGATGCGCACATGCGTTTTTCTCCTGAATGCCCATTGGTCAATTAATATAATTTCGTCCTGGATGTCAAAACACTATCCGAATGTTTAATTTTAAAGGATTAAAAAAGGATTCCCGAAAAAGAGAGGAAAAGACCCAGTATAGGCTCCATGTCGAAAGAAAAACGCTCGTGTGCATCTAGCCTAAATGGTTTTTTGTATAGTACATGTAATACATGTGTGTATACCCTTATAGTTTTATGAAAACGAGCCCTTTGCTTTCATAATTAGTTGATTACATGTTTGCAATGCTTCATATTCTCCTATTACTAGACGTTATAGAGTACAAAAACACAAATTTAACCAGTTTCATTGTTTTCAGTTGATCATGTAAGCGAACCAGGTCCAAGTCACCGGCATCGTTTATCTGATGATGGTCCAAGTGCTCCAGACTTGCAACTTGATTGGAGCTCATCATCTGAAGATGAAGATGACAATGATGGAGATACTGATAGTGGTGTTGAGGTTGTCAGCATGCATCATAGCAGGTAATAATCATGAAGTATCACTCGTTAGGTGTTGTGCTTTATATTTACAATGACATATTTTTTCTTTTTTAAAATAGCAGAGCTAGTACTTCCAGGACCAGTGGGATTCCTAGTTCCACTCATGGTAATAGCAGAATGAAACAAGAAGGACAAGGGAGAGGTCGCATTGAGTTGATTGATCTTACATCGGACGAAGAAGTAAAAGGACTACGGTCATCTGTTCCCACTGCCATCGATAATATCCCTAACAATATTCCACAATCAAGGTGCAGTAAATTTTAGTAATACATGCCATTATTAATCAAGCTTCGGATAATGCACTTGGCTGTGCCATTAAATAATTTGTGATGCCAACTATCCAACACTCAATTTATATAAAGATTTATGCATTTTAGTCGGCGCATACTTGAACCTCCTCACACTAGGGAACCACATCACCGATGTGTCGGTTCACCGAGCGAGCCACTCTATCGGAGTCGAACAATTCAAATGCTAGGAAATCGGCATTCGCCAGGGCTGTTATGCTCTCCAAGTCACGCTAGCCATCGCTTGCAGCACCAACAACCGTTTATTCAACCTTCTGAAACTCCAGAATCTTGTGCTGCAGTTCAGGTAAATGACTGACCGATTATTGTCGAATTTTGATTCAACCGTTAGAGGCTTGCTTTACCAAGCAAGTTTATCCTTAATGTTAAGGCCAATTACAACCATTCTTATTTAATATATATCTAATGGGCCTTAAGGTTAACGACCGTTTAAACTGAATGGTGAATTGTCATTTTAAAAGGGATTTCTACGGGTCGAGTAGCGCATTTACTCTAAACGAGGTACTGATTAAGCTGGTTTTTGAATTGCTTTTAGCCACCAGCAGTGCACGGTTCGTCTAATTGCGGTGCGTACAGCAGTTGCAATTTTCATAATCAACACACATCTTCGTGTCCGAATCACGTTCGGTTTCAATATCCGGTTTGCGAAGAATCTCATCCTCCTGGACTCGTGCATTTAAACCCGCCGAGGTTTTCTGGAATGACTGCGCCATTTGGAATAAATCAGGGAGCCTTTCACCATTACTTCCCGCCACCTCCTCCGCCTCCTCCTCCCCCACCTCCTCAACCACAGACCTCCTCTCATATTCCCATGCCAACCCCAAATCCAGCTCATAATTTTACTCGCATCAACCCATTGCATCGCCAATTATGGCACGTGCAGCAGCGAATGCAAGAAAATAACCGTCGGCGTTTTGAACAGCATGCCATACATATGTACAGGTAATTTTTCCTCGTTCTTTCATACTTTTTATTTGTTATTGAGAATTTCTAACGAGAAATAATGTTTCAGACAAAGGGAAAGTGCTATGCTTTCCCGCCAATCCAGAACTGCCATGTTCCCTCCCCCCAGCGACATCGGGCAGCCGCCATCGAGCCCAATTCCTCCGCTAGCGCATCCTCCCGTGGAATATAACGAAACTTCAATTCCGAATGTTCAGGCCGAAATTGTCGTGCAGAGTACTTCGTTGTGAGCAATTTTTCTCGTTATTACGATTTCGTAATTTCATTTGAGGGCATAACTGTGCTTGATCGCAAAATATGTTTATTAATCTATTCCATTTGGTTTATAAAGGGATGGTAGTCATGCTCAAGTGTACCATCACCACTTGCACCACTTTCATTCGGAGCCTTCCCGTTTGCCTCCTTTTCCGTATCCTGGAAGCTTGCACATAAGCATCGCCCCTGGAATGGTATGTGCTCATGTATTTCCAAGCCATTGCGATGCTTGCGATAATTATTTCACTAGTTGCTAAACCGGTGATCTCTGTCGTACTTAGAACGTACCAGAAACAACTTTGCCTTTGCAAGATATTGTGCCACATCCGCTTTACAACCGGTTTCACTTTATGCATACCCGGTTAGAGGTGAGTCTGCAATTTACATATTACCAAACATGGGTCTTGGGTTTAAATTTCTTGACACACCTTTGAAAAATCAAAATCATTATGTTCCCATATTTCAGATTACTTTTCTGTTAACAGGTATCCCAACCTTCCTATATATCCTCTAAATTCCTATATTTTTGATGTTGTCCTATATTGCCTATATTTTCATTAACTTTTGACCAGGATTATAATAACCAGGGTGACAAACAAGTCCTAAAAGTCTAAAAAGTCCTAAAAGTCCTAATATTCCTTAAAAAAGTCTTAAATAACCTCTGGATAATCGAACAATTATTGTAAAAATTATGTTTCAAAAGTTGAATTTAAATGTACCCCAGTTATAGTGAACGTTTTCAGTTGCTATAATTCCTATATTTTGAAGAAAATGTCCTATATTTGTCCTATAATTAATCTATTTTTAACCCTAAAAGTGGCTGCGATACCTGTTGTTACAATAATTTTATCTCTAGACACAACATCAGTGTCACATTAAATTATTTGCATAAAGGTTTAATATATTAAAAAGTGTTTGAAAACAGGATGAAAAAGGGTTTCAAATGGCAATATTTTAACAGTTTAAAATACTTACTCTCCAAACTGTTCTAATATCATTGAATTTAATCTTGGGAAAGGAGAATAAAAACTTAAAACGTGTTCTCAATGTTGTTAATTGTAAAATTTTAGGATTATATGAGAATTGTGGAGCAGAGACGACTAGCCATTAATCGTGGAGCTTCACAGTCTACAATCGAAAGAAACACCTTTCCTCATAAATATAAAAAGGTAAGGTTGCCTATCTTGTTTATTATTTGGGTTGGCACGTGTGGTTTTATGTTCTCGAAGGAATGGTACATTGTTGCAGGATGTCCAGTTGTTGGGAAAATGTGAAATTTTAGGTTTTCAGAAAAAATCTGATATCTCGAACTTAACTTGATAAAATAACGAAAGTTATATCCCTCCGTGTATTGTGTATATGCTTACTACAGAGGGGCTATTTATAAAATACGCTTCTTTAAAATTTGAGACATGAATTTTTACTGCAAATTTACTGGACACCCTGGGGGTGACTTAAATGTTAATCACATTTGAACATGACCTATTGTTTGGTCATTTAAAGGTTCAAAAATGTGCTGATCCAGAAGAAAGCATCGAGAAATGTACTATATGCTTATCAGAATTTGAGGAAGAGGAAGATGTGAGGTAATGTGCTTTTATCTATATATAATTATCTATTTGGTAATGAATGCACAGCTGCATGATTAAGGGGAAAGTTTTTTAACACTATCATGCTTAGGCCAAATAGCAGAAATAAGCCAACATAAAAATCACCAAATAAACATTGCTATCCACAACTCCTTGCCTGCCGATGCCGATGGTCGAGTGGGTTGCACGCTTGTATCTTTATTCAAATGTGCTGGGTTCACGTCCTGGTCGAGTTCGGTGGGAATTTCCTAGTGGCATCAATTTTGGATGAGAATTTAAACCAAGGTCCCGTGTAGATCCCTCTTGCTCTCTGCATTTTAAAGAACCCAGAATAGGGGATGGAATTCCCCCTCCCTTATAGGTAAAAATTTCCAGGTAGGTAAAGGGGAAGCCCTTTTCCTGGTGTTGGTTTTTAGCCTTCATGTGCACAAATAAGTTAATGTTAAACGTTGCATGCAAGCGTCACAAAGGAGGTCGCTAAACAACTGCCAATAACCGCAAAATAATTTATCATTCTCCGTCTAATAATCGACTTGTGTTATTTCTAAATCTTGTTTTAGACGTTTGCCATGTATGCACCTATTCCATGTTGAGTGTGTTGACCAATGGTTGACCACCAATAAGCGATGCCCCATCTGCAGAGTGGACATAGAAGCGCACCTGCAGAAAGATTATTCCTCATCATGATGCCAGTTAATTAATATATTTGTACCTTTTGCTCAATGATGTTTTCCACGGTGTTAACATGACGGTATAATGTGCTTTGTGAGTCTATGCTATAATTGAAAGTGCTGGCACAGTCGCATAAATTAGCCATTGTGTAGGCAATTTATTGCATATTGAAAATTTCGCAGTTTATAAGACAAAGTTTTACTAGAAATGTAAGATCTGTAAATTATTTTGGGCCACCTGATGGCATTTTGGGAAGAAATGAGTTGCTAGACTTTTCTCAGAAGGGTCTGTGCAGTTTCGGATTTCTTCTAGTACTTTTTTTTAAATGAAGTTTTGATCATTTCCTTGATCACCTTTTGCATTTAATCATAGGAATAATATTCCAGATTTTGCTTCAGTTTGTTATAAACTGCTGGATGACGTATTTATAATTAACAGTGTAAACTTAAATGAGATAACTTCGCTCTGAGGTATAATTACGAATGAAACTTTGTGGTTATCTTTGGATTACTCGTCGAATTATTCGATTTATTTTAGATTTATGTTTAGTACCCTTACGATTTTTAAATAAATTATATTGATAAGTTTGTAGGTATGCAAAATCATGATGCAAAAATTAAAAACCGATAGCCTGATAAAGTATTCTCCATCTCATGTATTATTGGCGATTTGGTTATACGTGTAGCTAGAATCGGTGAAAATGCTGAATGGTACCGACAGAACGTGTTAATTTTAAATTATTCCTGATGGTATTGCATAACTTTATAACAGCCTTCTGTTAACAGGGTAAACGTTCGATCAAATTGAGAGTGAAGACAGTTTTTGTTCATCTTTTTGTTTGCACCAAGTTGTATGTGCTTGGAAAGGCATGATAATCATGTAAAGAGTCTGTTGTGTGTCTAGCCTTCATCAAATTTAAATATAAAATTAAGTATACATTGTTCTATATGTAATATCTGTGCTACTGCAGAATGGATCAGTGGGTCAAAAGTGACCAACGGGGTAAATACCCTTGCTGTAGAATGCTTGCATTTAGAACTTTGGAAAACTATAAGACCAATCTATTCATCTTTAGAATTTTTAGTTTTAACCGGTTTCAATTTATTTTTCTTGATTATGGCTCGTAATTGATTAATTATGCTTGCACATACATGTACAGCCAGGTCAGAAAGATGTGCACTTTCTCAAATGTTTCCATCAGCAGATATTTTTACCTACTTCTTTATCAAAAATTTCGTTTTCGTAACGCATGAAATCCTAATTTAATTATTTTTTCTAGAATATATTTATGGCGATTGGAAGGTTGATTGCTCATCTTTAGTAAAACAAAAGAAGTGTACTGTCAGAAGGGAGTTAAAATGTCTTAATTATGATTGGCATGACAATTTATGATTTACTTTTTAGTAGAACAGTTTGGTTTCAAGCGCCCATATCTGTTGCAAAACTGAAGTAAATTCAGTGGCAGATCCAATTGGCAATAATTGATTAAAAGGTTAGTTGATAAATATAAATAAACGCGGTCCGAAATTTAACTAGTTTCCAAATATTGAGATAGGACTGGTGTCACGTTCACAAGCAGCTGTATAGTGTTCATATATATAGTTTGGAAAGTTGGCCAGCATTTTATGCAAGCATTCCACTGTGATATGGCGCTTGAAATTGTACAGTATACATGTGTATATATTCAGACATGGTATCAGAACGGAAACCAGAAAAGTATTTTTTGCATCAGTTTTGAATTTTAGAGTTTAGAATGAATTTAAATTTGTATTCATTTGCATGCACCTTTGCTATTATTTGCTTTAGACCATTATGTTGATTCTGATTTATCGACAACCAGGGTATGTCTTACCATTGGAATTTCTTTTTGCAAACTTATTAAAACGGTAACATTCTGCAATTTGCATGAATGTTGATTAAATTAATTTACGAGTTGTGTTTGTATTAATCTTCATTTTTTTTAGTCACATTTTCCGTCAACTTTGTATGTTCATTTCCATTGATAATACTTGCCCGTTACGGAAACTTGACACGCAGGATTTTCTTTAAGAGGCTTTATTATATGAAATTTTGACAAAGTTTTTAAGTGCCAGTAATTAAATGCATATTTTGAATTTAGTTTTATTTCAAAAGATTCACCGGTTAATTCTAAATAGCTTCAAGTGCATTAAAACTTAAATCGTCCAACATTTAAAACTTATCTGATGTACTTATAATTCCAGCCAACGATTCTGGAGATGAAATGGTCGATGACCGCGTCAGGATGCTACTCGATGAATTAAAATTAGTCGTCCCACTGACGTTAACATGATGCGACCCGCGGCTATCAGAACCTCTGTCTGAATTCCCGGTAGAATTTTCTTTTGATACTTTTGAGTTTTTCACTGAATGTTGGCTAAAAATGGAGGGAATAGGTGAGTGCGTCTTTGAAGATATTTCGAGTTTGCTCCAATCGCTGCTTAAGAAAGAGTAAACTTTCTCAGTATTTAGCCCGTTTCGAAATTGCCTTTCGGGCAATTCAACTTCCTCTAATTTTGAATCTCCGTGTCCTTTTTTGCTGTTGGAATTTTTCGCACTATATAGTAGCTCTTCATTTTGTGATGTCAAAACAGGATTGTTCAAAGGTGAATCAGACTTCTTGCTATTGTCCCTATCATTTCTTTGATTATGGTTGTATTTCCGTTTAATTTCTGGTGCCTTTTTTTCAGTTGTTTCGGATGATTTCTCTGCAATGGACTCAAAAGGTTTCCTTTCTGCAGATGTTGACTGTACTGCTAAGTTTGCAGCATCGACCAAATTTCCATATCTGAAAACAACAGTTCTAGTAAGCATCTACTTTTTGTCTAATCTTTAATAACAACATGCCATCTATATCATGAAGCTCTTGTTTTATAATCTAACTAAATTTCAAGCATGATACCGATTTATTCAATTTAAAACATGTGAATGCTTACCCTACGTTATGTAGAAGTTGTAGAAAATCATTGAACTTCTTAAACGTGGCTTCGATTGTGTCCACAGTTGCGTCATCCAGTGTAGCTGAGGTTTCTTTGGCCAGACGCTTTTTTAAGGTGTCATTTTCTAATAATAACTGTTCGAGCAAAATTAATCGGAAGCGATTAGGAATTTTGAAATGGTTTTTCAAACAATTTTGATATTAACCTCTTGTATCCTAGTCTCTGCTGCATCCCTTGCTGCTTTTTCGCAAAATAGCATTTCCTTGAGTTGTGAAAGCTCGGTCTGGAAAATATAAAAACAGATCTTACAATTGACTGTTATCCCAAAAACTACCCTAGTAATAGATGAGCAATCATACTTTTATGGCATCGATCACCTCGCCTCTTATTGCAGACGGTTTTTTTGAACATTTTCTTTTCTTACGTATGCTGCATACGCTCGTGGAATCTGCCGTCTCCTCGCTTAAATAGCCCATTAGAGATGGACCGCTCTGATAAAAAACACTCGCTACTCCAGGTGTATGCAATTTGTAATTCCTGAAAATGTACCATCAAGAAACTGATATTTATTTGGTGAATCTAGTGTCTTCAAAGTCAAGATACAAATTTACAATTTTAAAATTCTAACGAGTGATTTCATAAAAATATTACCTTGCCAAACTACAACGTGCTGCAGCTCTCCATGGAATCCCCCGTTTTTTTCTAAAACTGCGTTCGCCGTGCATTCCCGATTTTTTCCCTGGTTTTGCAATGGTCAACCATTTGAACTGAAATGATTATGCACCGCGTACATGTATTTAAAAACAACGATATACATTTTCACTGAACCCGCCACCTGCTACACAAATTTTACCTGAGAAGTCTGCCCTTGAACGTTGAAGCAAAGTTGTTGAATGATCCGCAAAAGTAAATCGTTGTCATTGATGGCATTTTCTCGAATATCCAAAATGTATAATGTCGTGTTGTATTTTAACGATTTCAACAACGCCCTTGCTCCGCTCTCTTGTATTCCACATTGCTGAATATCAATAGCTATGCAAAGAGGTTAAATGACCAACAAAAACTAATTTAATTGCTAATTAGTGACTTTTTTGATACCTTTTAACCATATATCCTCTTGTAGAATCTCAGCCAAAATATGGGCTCCTTTATCGCCTAACAAGGGATTTTTATTCAGCGTTAGTCTCTGGATTCCACCCATGGCATCCAAATTAGCAATCTCGTGGCGTAAAGTTTCTTTCCAAGTTTCCGAGTGCCGACTGACAGTCTGATGCTAAACACGAATACGAAAGTAGCAGTTAAGCACTGTCATTTTCTGTAGAAACATTTTTCTTTAATTATACCTTGAGCAAGTTGACTATGGTTTGCGCACTTTTCCATGTTAAACCACAGCTCGACAAATTTACAGAGGTTATATTAAAATTGTTTTTCACAGCCTTAAAAAGAACTAAATAATTGGAAAATTACAACAAATTCAACAACGTTACTGAGAAATATATTTTAGCTAGTGTTTATACCTTCAAGACCATTATCCCCAATTAAACACTGGTGTAAAGACAAGTGCTGGATGCTGTGATTTTGGTATAAACCCTAAACGTAGTTAAAATATATATTTTTGCAATTGAAAGTAATACGAGAGTATGCATGCCGTCAATTGGAAACATACTTGGCCTAAAATCTCTATGTGATAATTGGTTAGAGGTAAATGTTGCAATTCCAAGCAGGTCAGGTTAGATGTCGATCGAAGCGAACAAGCAATTGATGAAAGTAGATTATTGATGATGGCTTCGGTAAGAATCGGAAGGGTTTTTGACGTTTTTTTTGGATCGACACATTTTTTATCTAAACCCAGGATGTGAATGAAACATACTTGTAAAAGTCAGCAACAAATAACATATATTTTGTTATGCTGGACATACCGTGACTGGACACATTTTTGCTGAAACTTCGAATTGCGATAAACTTCAGATTGTGTTTGATCGTTAATGCTTCAAATATTGGTTTCCAATCTAAAGTAATGACACGAAAATTAATACTTGATAAAGAATTATGTGCAAAATAATTCAAATCATAAGTATTTACCTTCCGTATTAATTTTATCTGCATTGATATCCAGAATTTTGTCGTCCAAAAATGATTTAACAGCACTTAATGGATGTGTCCCTCTGATCGCACATGCACGATCATAAGCGGCTTCAAAATTTTTGTACTGCATTACCGAAGGGTGACGTATTTGCGTTTCTTCTTTTTTCGACATCTAATAAAGTAAATATTAAATCAATTGAAATCCTTATTACAGGTTTTTATACAATCTTGAAACTAAACTATTGTGCTTTACAACTCCACGGCTAATTTTTTTGTTGTTTTTTTTGCATCGATCATGGTGATGCACTAAAATTGTGTTTAATTTTACTTAAACACAATCTCTTCAAATGTTCTGGTGATTACTCTGGATGAAACCCGGTGACACTACATATTTTAATAGTATAAAATGATAACTTTATTTACAACATAATGGACAATTCTTCACAAACGGCCCGGCCAGTACAAAGTCAAACTAATCAACTTTGTTCGCCATATCAAAATTAATCTGGTAATCAAAAATTGATAAGTAAAAACCTGCAACACAAATAGCATCGCAAATATGTCATTGGAGTAAAACAATGACCTTCCTCCGCATAACCGAGATTTTTCAGAATTTCGGTCTCCACACGATTTACGATATTACTCTCGAGTCAATCGGAACATTTCCTTTCCAGGGTATTGCTAGATAAACTAGATGCTATTTGTTAAAGTAGGCTACGCCTTCTGTCATCTTTTTTGTCTTATCTGAATCGTTCGAGAGCTCTGATTGCAGTGCCACGCGCTTTATGTTTTTAATATTTAGAAAGTAAAAAAAAAAATCAATTCGGTGGAATGATGCGCCGTAACCGATGCACATAGCACGATATTGCGAAAAGTTCACCAGTAATCAATGCTTATTATCCAGATGTTCAAGTCAGCCTACATTGGCAGGATTCTCCAATGGAACTAAATGAAACAGAAACTGAAGCAAGTGCCAAGGATGCTGACTCCGATAGTCCAACCTACTCCTCACCACCTCTGACGATCAATGCCCTCCTTGCCTGTCTGGTGGCTAGCCTTGGATGCATGACAGCGGGTTGCGTACTGGCCTACACGTCTCCAGCAGTACCTGACATTAATTCTCACGAAAACCCCTTTCATCTTAACGAAGATCAGCAATCATGGGCTGGAAGCATTTTCAATATCGGGTCCATCATCGGAGCCATTTTATCTGGTTATGGCATGGACACCCTCGGTCGCAAACTTGCCATCATGGTGGCCGTGCTCCCAACTGTGGTGGGATGGGCCATTATCTCGGCCTCGACGAGTGCGACTGTACTTTATGTGGGTCGCATCGTGACGGGACTCGGTAAAGGTCTCTTAGTCGGAAGCACCCACGTTTACATTGCTGAAATAGCTCCGTTTAACATGCGCGGCACATTAATTGCTGGGGCATCAGTCGCGAATGTGTTAGGTAACCTGTACGAGTACTGTTTTGGATACTTGCTCTCTTGGGATTGGTTGGCCATTGTAAGTGCCTTTATTCCAGTGATCTTAATGTGCCTCATGTATTACATGCCGGAAAGTCCTCGCTATTTAGTGCTGCGAGGACGGATCGAAGAGGCCGAGGAGGTCTTGCATTATTTGAGGGAAAACAATGAACACGAGCCGCAAGAAATGGAGGAAATCAAAAAAGGTACTGGAGAACACACGAAAATTCGCTGCAAGGAATTTTTTCAACTGGCTCTATTGAAACCTTTGCTTATAACTCTGGGAGTATTTACGGCACAGCAGTTCTCTAGAATAAATATTATAAGAATTTACACGGTGAGCCTTTTCGATCAGACCAACACGGTCATGGATTCGAATATTCAGACAATCGTATTGGGCTTAGTTGGAGTCGCTGGAACTCTTCTGTCATTGATAACGATCGACCATGTGGGGCGTAGACTGTCACTGATTCTCTCGAGTATTGCGATGGCCATCTGTTTGTCTGCAGCCGGAGCTTATTTCAAAGTTTTAGAAATGAACGAAGAGTACGCTCTAAATAACTTGTCTTGGCTTCCGCTAATTAGCTTAGTGTTCAACAATTTCAGTTATTCCATCGCGTACGATCCAATTCCGTGGGTGATTGCATCTGAACTTTTCCCAACGCGTGCCCGAGGAATCGCAAATGCCATTGCCGGAGTTTGGCAAGGTATTTGCTCGTTTATCGTTAGCAAATACTTTGTGAACATTACGTACGTCATTGGAAATTATGGCACATTTTGGATGTGCGCTGCTCTGTCCATAGTTAGTGCAGTGGGAATCTTCATATTTCTTCCAGAAACAAAAGGGATGACTTTAGAGGAAATTGAATCCAATTTCCAGAAACAAAAATAATATTTTGCAATAACTTGTATTTGTAAAACTATGTAGCCTATGTATGAAATTATACACGATTTTTGTTATCGATCAACAACATTGATTGTTATCGTTTTTTCCATATTCGGGCAAAGAGTTTGTTAATTATTGTTTTTATCATATCTTTAGCATTCCCTGAATATGGGTGAATACACATTTTATGTGAATACTGAATTTGTAACATTTATTTATCTAAAATTAGCAAAAGACAAGTTAAAAAAACTGCTTTGCAATCTACCCGCTCGAATCTACCATTTGAATGTTAATGTAAACATCAACATACTTGTATTAAGATATCTAGAACTACTTTAATAAATAGCTTTAGACAGAGGTGAAACTTATACTTACTTTTACATGCGTACCCATTCGTCCAAATTTAGATACAAATATAAATATATTTATGTCAAAGATTCACGAGCTCGAAGATTCAAATGTAGCACATGTAGCAGACAAATTAAAGCAGACGAAAATCTGCTTTTCAGATAGGGGAAGCTACATTCTTTAATTTATCAATTCTTGGAGTTTGTAATCGAAACCTTGCTCTATATGGACAACAAATTGCTACAACTCTTGTCTGGATTTTTAACATTTGGAATATAACTGCTCGTATCCTTTCTCTTAGTTTTGGGAAAAAGGAAAACAGAATTTCTATGACTTTGTCGGTGATATTAAATTTGATACGGTTATCTTTTTATTTGTTGATTCGAATTTAATTATTTCAATCGAATAACGTTGAAATTAGACAAAGCTCTTATAATTAAATATTTAAGCAGATATTGACTGATAATCTGTTTCGTCTCACGTTTTACTTATTCCTGTCCTCTCTTGAGAAAATGGAGGGGTGCGGTAAAAGCCGGCAAAATTATATAATTTTCAGCAAAAATTAAATAAATCGAATCTCAATCATTAATCTGATTGCGTTTGCTTCTTAAGAAGGTAATGCTTTTTAGATAATTAATGTGCATAAATAATCATGGCATGTATTTATCTAAACCAGCCCAAGTTCTAGCTAGGAAAAACATGATAGCTTGAAGAGCACATGCTTTTATGTAAAAGTTTAGAACTGCTATTGTATACATATGCCAATAATAATCATATTAAACTCTTTTTAGTAAAATCATTAAGTTTCAAAAGCAGAGTATATATTGTTCAATGAATTCTTCATATTATGTAGCTCAGTAGCATTCAGGATTGTAGTAGCTAGGTTTCCTCATGCACATAACCTAGCTATAACCTAAATTGCCCAAATCTGGTGCGAAATTTGAGTGTGGGGAAATGTTCGTATGCACAATTGTCAGACCATAGCCCCTAAAACCCAGCTATTGATAATTATTTCACGATGTATATTTTGGTTCCATGTGTAGAAAAATACTTATAAATCAACTCCATGCCAGTGGGACTAAAAATGGCAGCAGCCTTATTTCGCGTCATGCGAACTGGATCATGTACGTTCAGAGCAAGTGCCTGGGTACTTACGCATTCTATCAGAACCTGCAGTGGCAGTCCTGAATTACGACAAGATGAGAAATTTCCTCATGTGGATGATCCTGTTGATCAAAAAATTATGAAGGTATGCAAAGTTATGGTTTTGGACTTCTGTTCACAATTTGTAAGGCAATCGGGGGAAATGGCATAATGAAATTGCTTTATTTTTAGGCAGATACTGTGGAAATCTTGTTCAATTCATTTACAACTCAGGCATTGTCCATAGGACAAGCAACTAATGTTATAACGGCATTGGCTAAGATAGCCTCCCAGAATCCGCTGACAACTGAGGACGCGATTAAAGACAATAAATTTGAAGATGTTTGTAATATAATTGGCAAAAATTTAAGTAAATTGAATAACACAGGTCTGCTGTCAACCCTGAGAAACTTGTTGACAATGGGAGTTCCTATTGAAAACTCTATGCTTCAGTCATTGGAAACTGAAGTGCTTTGGAAGCTCCGGAAAATGAGCATGCGTCAAATGGTATTTTTGCTTTCTTTCCACGTCAATTTCCAAAAATACGACATGCAGAAAAAGCTCGTTGCCGAAGCTATAGAAAAAGTTCAACAGCGGTGGTTTGAAATTTCTGAACCGCATGAAATCATAGCTCTTCTAAAGCTTTTTAAACATTTTCGCACGGAGTTCAAGGATCACCTGGAAGACAGGATAACCGAACTGATGTGCAAGATGTCAGTTGAAGACCAACAAAAAATATTTACCGTGTTGGCAGAACAGAAACTGAGGCCAATCCACCTTCTTCGAGCCTTCGCATTTCATATTTCCAAACATCAACAAAAACTCGGCGTCAAGCAGATGTCTAACGTGGTTCATGCAATGAGCACTTTAAATTTCCCAGATGCTGGTTTGCTTCAGAGGATTTCTGCCGATATAATACCAGAAGTCGGCAACATCAACAAATCTCCGATCATGGCTTCCTTTTTAACTTCATTCGGCCAGCTAAAGTGGAGAGATACTGGTGCGTACCCTCATAGTAATATTTTGATTGTAAAGTAAAAAGAAATGCTTCACCATTTATTTAAATATTGCCATTGTTTACATCGGTAGTCTTCGTGGACCATAATTAATATTATGTTCTTTCATATTTTACAAGCCCTTTTGGAAGCGTTTGCAGAGTGGTTCAAAAAGAATATCGACATGTGCAGGGTACAGGATTTGGTGTCTTTTGTCTTGACAATGGCTAATGTCGACTTCTTACCGACTCAAAGTGATGCAATCTTTCCGATGTTGTTACCACGAATTACACAAGCTAGCGTGGGTTCAGATGCAGTATGGGTCGACGTGGTGTGGGCCCTTGTGGTTTTAAATAAGGCTACTCCTGAGCATTTTGCTAGTGTTTTGAAACCTGAATTCTATCAAAAGTTGCAAGGTAATGAAAACTGATATTTTTTCAAGTCCACGTTAAAGCACTATTTTAACAGCTTGGATTAAATAGGTTTACCTCAAAATAAATCGGTGGCTTCCCAGAAGAAGCTGGTATTAATCGATGCTGCTGCAATTTTTGAATTACCCAACTATAAGGGTTTACTGACAACAACGAAGTCCCGTGATAGTAGTTTGGTAAGTTTTTCTATGCAAGTGCCGTTATATCGAAGCTCTTTGCATGTCAAAAACGTTATTGAAGTGTTATGAATTGTCAATTTTTTTTGCAGCCTTTGGAGGGCAATCAAATGTTGCACAACTCGGTAATAGATACTTTAAGCAACTATATTCCTAAAGGAAAATATCTAACATGCAACAAACCGGTGTTCTCCAACACTTATATTGGTAAGTTAATAATCTTTGGGCTTTGTACTAGTTTTAGGTAATATTTTTAAATGCTATTTACCAAATTGTCATAGATGCAGAATTTGTTGTTGACAAAGAATGTAAGCCATTATCGTTAGAGAAACATCCAAGGTCAAAAGGAGGATCTGAGAAGTTACCATCTGGTGCACATAGGTGAATTTTTATGTCATTGTTAACAACTTTCTAAAAAGGCTTGCAGCTATATCTGCTTTTATCATTACAATTATTTTTGTTTGTATTTTTTTAGGGTTGCACTGCTCGTTATGGATTATAAAGACTTTACGTTGCATACCGTAAAATTAAGCGGACAGAACGCCTTATTTGTTAGGATTTTGCAGAATATGGGTTATGTTGTTGTACAGGTAATTGCCAAAGTATTTCAGATAAGCTCTATTATATATCATGAACGTTTCATTAATAACGTTATTTTTTTTAAATTGTGTACTTCAGATTCCGTATATGGAATACAATTGCCAGGAACCAACCGTTAAACGATTACAATATTTACAGCAAAAGATCCAGGATGCCGTAAAAGAATCCAAATCACTCAAAATAGCAAAACCCTTAAACGTTAATTTAATAAATTGGCTTTCTTAGAAAATGTATTTTGATTCATTTCAGGCAATCATGCAACTGCGTAGCATTAACGCATTTTGGTTTTATGAATGAGAAATATTTGTGAGAACTGTAATTCTATGTAAGTGGCAGATTTGTAGTAAAATGGAATAAAGAATCTGGTTTCAATTTCTTCAAACCAGATTATAATTTTTATTAATAATGCAACTAGCTGTTTTATTTATTCCAAGCTCGGTTTTATTCTAAAAATGTTTGAGAAACACTGTGCTTAGACCAATTGTGATATTAAATGCTTTAAAATGGAAATGGTTCAACGGAGGGAAAGGGCTGGCTACCAGCATTCAGCAAGTGTAACAGAAATGTTCCACTCTCTGAATTGGGACGTATTGAGGACCAGATGCAAAAACTTGTCTATGGGCTTGTTTAAACGTTTTAATCTTCCCGATAATTCGCATCTTGCTTCTAATATTATTGTGCCAAATAATCGTTTGAAATCCATTGACCGAGCTTCGTGCAATATCGATGATTACTACTGGTCCTTTTTTTGGCATTCGATTAGACGATGGAATATAGCTAGCCTTTTTATAGTGATAGTTCACATCGCAATCAATTTAACATTATTGTTATAAGTCACTACTGACATATATAGCGATGGGTATGACCACACCTCTATTGCATAGCATTTGTTTGCTGACTGAAAGGTACCGAATTGAATTGAAATTCATTTAGCTGATGCCTTTTTGCCCAGCTTACAGAAAATGCAATGGCGAAATTGCGTAAAAGATCCAGTTTCTTAGCAAGTAAGGATTTGATAATAAAAACAGTTTTACCTTGCAGAGAAATGGACTCATGGCGATGGCTACTAATTGACAAATTTTGTAAATTTTCTAAGGCTATTTTAAAAAAAATAAGTATACTTAAAAATTACACGTGAGAAAATTCCAACATTGCTTGTGCATCTGTAACTTGCACTCAATTAGAATTTTTTCACGTGTAATTTTGGATTGTTTTTATATGTACTTATTTTTTTTTTTTGAAATTGCGTTAGAAAATTTATCAATTGCCTGTAGTAGTATCGCTGGTCAATTTCTCTGCAAGATAAAACTGTTTTTATTATCAAATCTTTATTTGTAAAAAAATTGGATCATTTTCTATGATTCTCTAAATTCCTCTAAATTATTTTGAGAGGAAGAGATTTACGTCTGTGAATAATTTTATGATTTTAATATCGTTATTTTCTTTTTGAAATTACCGCCATTTTTAAGCCTAGACCCATAATGCAACTGCGATTCTTCTTCTTGAAGTTGATAATTTTGACTTCCTTCTGCTGTTGTGTTTTTCAGTTTGACGTTCAAATCTTACTTCTGTGTTAGGTTTTTTCGGATAAATACTTAAATATGGATGAAAATCAATCAACAAGTAAGGCAAATTGTACATTCTTGTTTAAAAAACGTGGTGTTCGAAAAGACCAATCGAGAAAACGTGAAATCAGCGAAATAGAACGAAGTAAGTTATATATGAATGAAGGTGTTCTATTCTTTTCATGAACTATGGTCTACTTGCTCACATTTATATGTTCCTTTTCTACAGGTTCAAGTGAAGATGAAACTGTAATCGTTAAGAAGGACAAGAAATCTGCCTCCAGCAATCCTATGATTCAGAAGGTAAGCACATTTGTGAAGATCAACCAGTTTTATTTCACTGCATGGCAGTTACTCAACCTAACATTATAACCCGAACATAACCACTTTACATGTATAACCTTGAATTAGATCGATTATATATTCACTTTCAGACTAACAGAACAAAACATAAATCATATGATGCCATAGGTCCAGACAGTGAGGATGAAGATCAAACAAATTCTGATAAAGTAGTGGTTTCATATAAATCCACTAGGTCTGGCGTAAGTCTTAATTGTTTTTTTTTTACAAATTATTCGGGCATTCCGGTTTTTTTGATCGGTAAAACGTGCTATTTACAGGCTAGAGAGGGACCCAGTGACATGGGTGCTACAGCTACCTTAGAAATTGAAACTGAGAAAGACCGAGATGCACAAGCTATATTTGAAAAAGCTCTGGAAGTTAATAAGGTCAGTATAGGACATAAATTAAACTGGATTGTTATTAGAATTTTCATTATATATTTTAAAAAATATTTATGTTTTAAAGAATTTAAAAGGAAAAGAAGACGATAAGGTTTACAGGGGATTAAATAACTATGCCCAATACTATGAAAAGAGAGATACAGCACAGGGTAATGCATCAAGCGGAATGGTCAGGTGATTATCAAACGTTCATAACTCGAAATATCAACGAAATTCTAAAATTGATAAACGTTATTAATTTGAGCAATCGATTTTATAGGAAAGGTCCAATACGTGCTCCTGAACATTTAAGAGCTACTGTACGATGGGATTATCAGCCTGATATTTGCAAAGATTTTAAGGAAACTGGATTTTGTGGATTTGGAGGCAAATACTTTTAACATATTTTCTTAAAAATATTTTTAGGGAAGTTACTATATAATAACAAATGTAATTTATTTTTTTTATTTTTAGACAGTTGCAAATTTATGCACGATCGATCAGATTACAAACATGGATGGCAACTTGAAAGAGAAATGGATGAACATGTCTATGGCCAAGAAGGTTATTCTTCTTCTTTACAGTCCCATTTTGTGGTATATGCATTGTCTAACAATTTTTACATTGTAGATCCTTCAAAATATGAAATCAGTTCAGATGAGGAAAGCCTTCCTTTCAAGTGTAGCATTTGCAGAAAATCATTTAAAGATCCAATTGTGACAAAGTAGGGTTTTGCTTTTTTCACTGAAAATTTAAATGCATTTGCTATTTGTCAGCTGCCACGAAGACTATCGTATTTATTCCAATTATCACTTTTAGATGCAAGCATTATTTTTGCGAAAAATGTGCTTTGGCAAATTACAAGAAAACTCAACGATGTTACGTCTGTTCTCAGCAAACGAATGGAGTGTTTAATCCTGCTAAAGGTCGACAATTGCTGTAATTATAAAATCTGATAACTAAAATGTTGCTTTTCTAACAAGATGCCATTTATCCTTTAGAAATAATTTCAAGATTGAATCGTCAAGATAATCAGCCGAGTGAATCTTCGAGCGGGGAAGATTGAAACCAATGTAAATACCACATTTTTAAACATCTGTAAATATGTTTCTTCCAATTAAATCAAACTCATTCATTTCTTTATTAATTTGAACGTTTTCAAATAATATGTACACAATCAAATTACTAGTAGAGCACCCTAAATCAGACAAATACTATGATTAGTTTTTTAAACAGATATCACCAACTAGGAAATTATAAACTGTGTACAAATCAGAATTAATTTAAATCTCATTGTCTTGGTATTAGAATGGTGATGCAGATGTTGGAATGTTTTGCCTCACGTTTAACGAAAGTCTTCTGCGCTAAACATACCCTAAAAACGAGAAAAAAAGTTTAAAAAAATTCTCTATTAAAATAATCTATATTGGAAAATTACTATTGTTTACTCTTGCACGGCGCAGAATAGAATCCTTTGTCGGGTCATAGGGCTGATCTTTCGATGGGATTTCCAAGACTGCAGGTATTGGATCAGAATGCCCATCTATTGCGTGACGAATCATTTCGGCAATCTGCAATTAAGTACAAATTAAACGGTTTATTTCCGTTAAAGTCGAGTTTTGTTTGGAATTAGTTGACCAAAAATGTAGTGCTTACATTCTGATTAATTAAAATTATGTCCAGATCATCCCTGCGCAAAAATCTCTTGAAGCACTCCTCTATTTCACTAACACTAGTGTCTTAAAAACAATAAATTAGGAATTTGTTAATCCCGTTCTACTATTCCAAAAATTCATAAAGAAAGTAACTATTAATAAATTACTTTTATCAACCACCATGAAATTTGGTTGCCGAGATTTATTCATCTCTCCGATCCCACCCAAAAGAAACCCGACGCAGGTATCCTGAAATAATGAATTAAATAATTTCAGAAATCGCATGTCGATTCAAGGAAATTTTCTATTGATTTGAACTGTCTTAATTTATTGCCAAATGAGCCAGCCAATACAAATCAATAAAAACTTATAGAATGATAGAAACCAATACAATTTCTCTATTGTTTTCTATGGAATTTTTGACCAGGGAGCTCAGGGAAAGGTTAATTTTAAATAAAATTGCAATCCTGGGCTTGAAATTTGACCTGCTGAATAATTTTAGACATTGGTATATATACATCCACCTTTAATAATTATAATTGCATAACAATGAAACACTATCTTAGCTAGTTCTCATACCAACATATTGCAATGCAAATCAGATTTATATGATTTGCAAATCCTACCGTTCGTATACAGTATAAATTTTTAATTTATATTCATATCAATCGTATGTATTTCCAGAAAAATAATAGTTTGAATACTATTACATAATCACAAATGTAAAACGCCCACTTTTGCAGGTCGTGATTTCTACAAGATCTCATTTAATCACAAAGTAAACGCAATTTACACGTGCCATAAAATAGAACTGGGTGTATACATCATTCTGAGTATCAACAAAATGTATAAATCTAGCATTTAATTGACTTACTTCATCACCTATCACTGCAATTAATTTTCCTTTAGCACCTGCTATCGCCATTTTGAAAGCTGCTAGAGAGTGACTACAGTGTCCTGGATATTTCCAGACATATACGCTCGATTAAGATAAAAGATCGTTGGGGAGGAGCGCCGATAATTGGGCCGATCTTCAAGTTAGTTTTATTCTGTTATAATACCGCAATTTGCCTTCCAAAGTTACTTTTTCATCCCTAAGTTGTTGGTAAGTACATATCTTATTCACTACTATTAGAACTTTAATAATTCGCCCAGATGATGGGTGTAGAAAAAGATGCATATCCAATATGAGATTCTTTCTCTAGTCATCTCGCAGTTTGGGTGAACAAGAAAAACGTATGAAAACCTGATGTGCAACTCGTATCATTTTGATGCCGAATACGATTTTCATATCACGTTTATTTTTAATATGATTTGATTCAGCGATCGTATTAATCCAATCTTATAATTGAACTATGTAATTCATTAATTCTTGTACTGTTATCATCCGTTTGCGTAACCGTCCGATTACATTGCTTGACTGTAATCCATTTAGGCCATGCATTCAACAGTCTTGCCTCGGCCAACAAAAGTTACAATAGATCGAAACTAGCCCTGTATACTAAAAATAAATATGAATATTTTAAAATTCGAGCATTTACAGTGTAGGTATCTAGCCATGTTTAAGTAAAACTCATTTCTCTATTTATGTCTGAATTCGTATATTTGTCAAAAGTAATTAGTCGAACATCGAACATCCGTTGATTGATATATTATATATGCCCCTATTATCCACATAATGACTCATAACTATAATAAAATAATTTGTTTTTTGTCTATGTTCTTGGAAGTTACGATCTTATTCATGCAATCAGGATAATTGCTTGCACCCTTTTTAATATGATGGCCTACACAAAATAAGAAAATGACATTCCTACATATAATCATTTTATTATGATTATTAAAACCATGCATGCATCTTCTCACTGCATCATGCAGTGTTGATTTATAGATAAATGAATACATGTAATTAAAACGTTATGTTATGAATTAATTCGATCTGAAAATGAATTAGGCAGGGTTCATTGTTTTTAATTCATTCTTTTAGAAAGGATCGACTATAAATTTGTGAGATTGATTGACTATATTCTACCACCTGTTAAATTATTATTCGGTTTTGAACAAATGCACAAATTCTGAGAAATTTTCTAATTTTTAATTAAAAAATGTATTGCAATAGATTATAGGATCGAAGAAGCCATTTAATTTAGCATACATATCATAAGAATTTTATATTTCTTATTAAATTATAGACTTTATTGTGTGTTATTTCGATTTAGTTATTAGTCCCTCACATTTTTTAAGTAAGTATTCATACTTAAATCTGTAACATTTTAGAAAATAATTGTTGGTCAGAGCCAGACTTTAGAAGCCCTTTTCTGATGGAAAGTTATCTTGACAGTAACAGATTATATTGCTCATAATGACGTGTAGTGTTGTAAATTATGATCTAACTTTTATAGCCATAAACAACAAAATTGACAATTTTGTTATGAGGCTGCCAGATTATTGATCAGTATATCAGTAATATTCTTTTGCTTTTTGAGTGGTAGCTACCACTCAAAAAGCAATGAAACCCTATTATAGATTACTTAATCTAGAATAGGGTTTCATTATATATTGTTTTTATTTTTATAATGTATACTTTCAGACTAAAGCTGGTATGCGATTTTCTAACTGCCTTCAAGGCAAAGCCTCTCATGAAGCCTTACTTAATGTGCATGAGGCTGAACTTCATCTATTGGAGAATGTCAAACGCTGCATTTGCGCCAGGATAAAATGTGATCGAGACTATGCTCTGGCGTTAAATTCATTTTCGCTACAGTCTCAAAAAGTGGAAAGAGGCCCTGAACTCAATGGCAGCTTGGTGGCAAAGGTATACGAGTCTAGAGTTTATTACTATATTATATGCAAATTACATTAATAGATGAGCTAGATTCCAAGCATTAGTTTTTCTAAGTCTAATTTACATACAGTAAACAACACTTGAATGTGTCAGGTTGAAACGCTTCAGTGAATAATTTTTCATTAAATTCTGGCTTCTTCTAACACTTAATATTTATTATCAGATGAGCCTTGATCACTTGATCTTGTAATTTTCATTGGAGTTTAGGTAAAAGTCCAAATAAAAAAATCTTGCAGTCCTATTTCAGTTTTAATTGATGTCAATTTTTTTTTGAACAGGCATGGCATGTGATTGTGGAAGAAACAGAAGCATTAGGGAAGCTTATTAAACATAATGCCGATTATCTGGCAACATACACGTTAGAAATGATCAATTCACTCATTTCGGAGAAAAGGGCCTCACGTAAACTCTACCTCGAAGAGCGCAATCGAATAGATATGGAATTGTTAATGGTATTTTTATTTTAAACTTTAACATTCGGAGGAAGCGTGCTCTATTTTATTACGGATTACATCAATTTTGTTTATTTGTACTTTAGTTTCAAGATGTTGTTTTAAAAACTCGTCTGGAATATAAAAAATGTCTGGAAGCTTGTCGAAGTGCCAGAATTAAATTTGAGGAGCATTACTTGAAAGGTAATTGTCGACACCTGGGGTTTTGATGATTTTTCACAAATATATCTAGTCCGGAATAGTTCCTCTAAAAATAGGCCAGGATCATACTCCTCCCTCTACGAATTCATGCTAAGATCTTTCACTTTACCTAATATTTTGAGCCGTAAAAATAATCACTATTACGCAATCAAATAATTTTACAGTTTGTAATGTTAGCATTTTAAATGATTGACAAGAAATGAATCTGCGCTCGGTGTATTAACTCGTTTATATACTTTTAGGAAAAACAAGCAGGAAGTTAGATGATGTTAAAGATAAATATGTAAAGACCTGTCGCAAACTTCATCAAACACACAATGATTACATGTTGCTTTTATGCGAGGCGTCTCAATACGAACGTGATTTTCGAACCGTGCTATTGCCCGATCTTATGGAATTTCATCAGAATGTTCAAGAAGAATTAACTCAACAATGGTAGGATTTTTAATTTTCTCCTTAATAAGTAGCTCTGATACCATATTTCTTTTAAAAATGATTAGGATTTGGTTCAAAGTTGTTTTTGTAGATGCAATTTAAAGGCATAATAATGCAAAGTTATCAATATGGGAAATAAGTAAATATTAAATTTTTCGTTTCAGCAAATTAGTTTTACTCGATTATATTCAGTACACCGACCTAACCAAAGACAGGTTTCAGCAGATGCAAACACGAATGTCTGCAAATGTTGAAGGCATAATACCCTCTGAAGAATATAGAGATTTTATCGATGAAAACAAGTAATAATTTACCTCTTTTTTTATTGCCATAGCTCGAAATTATGAAACCGTTTAATAACACTGAATTTCGTGCAGGAGTTCACCTCCTTTGCCGGTTGTTTTTGTCTTCGATCATGACTTGATTGAAGATTATACCGGCAGACTGAAACCAAACCAGTTGACTGTAGATGATTTTACATATGATGTTCTTAAAGAAAGGTTGGTGATTTTGTCCCGCAATTTCATTTGCCCTGTTTTGAAGTGTAAGATCTTGTGAAACCAATGCTTTTTTAGATTATACGAGCTTGAGGATAGGTTAAAGGATTGTCAAGCAGCACTAAACGAAAAGCAGGAATTATCATTGCATTTTGAAAACGAGATTGAGTCGCTGAAAGCATCACCTAATATTTCGCCAAATTTGTATGTTCTTCAATTGCATCTTTTAAATCTTTATTGGAAACATGTACGTAGAAGTTTGTAACAGCTTTTATTCCTACGTTTTAGATTGATTGTTAAAAAACGTGCCATAGATATTTTAAGACGAGAAAGCAACGAGCTGAGATGTGCTGAAGAGAAACTCAAAAAGCAGTCTAATTTAATCACAACGTCTTTATTGAGTGTTGAAATTGATGGTCTACCTCCTGGATTAGAACTTCCCAATGACATTTGCAATAGTAACGAACAGGTAAGCGTGCCTTTAAATTTGCAACAAAAATCCTTTTAATGTTTATTTCATTTGGCTTTATAAAAGTTTAACAAAAACTTGCAAGCTGCTCGATAACCAATTCAGTTAAAAGAATGCTTACACACTCACAAAGACAATGCAGATTTATTCGTTTGATTCATCACTACGTTTGTATTTCGCAACATCATGACTTTTATATTAACGAATAAAAATTTTAATGCTTAAGAGGGTTGCTTACCAGAATAAGCCTTTTTTTCTAAATTATTTTTTAATTTAATTTTGGAAACTGATAGGAACAAATAAAATGTACAAGGACCTGGCATAAATATTCTATTATTTGTTGATTTTTTTCGTTTATGTACATGTATATTCCATTTCTAAGAAATATGTCTGTAAAGCTTATAATTGTAGAGGGTCTGGTAAACTTTATAGATATATTTCCATGAAATGGGCTATACATCTACATAGACGAAAAAATTCAACAAATACTAGAATATTTATGCAAGGTCCTCGTATATTTCATTTGTTCCTATCAGTTTCCAAAATTAAATAAAAAAAAATTTAGAAAAAAAGTTATTCTGGTATGCATTGAACTCTCTTTAGTAAACTTTTGATAGAACATCACTAAAAGCTATACATAAGATTTTTTTCGGAAATATTGCGGGTCTATTAGACTAATTCATCGTAATGCATTTGATAAGCTGAAATTTATTTGCAAATAGTAAATTACGAATAAGTATTGCGTAATTGTTTTCACCTTAGGTCGATAATCTGGGAACATTGGGAAGGTTGCAGTCACGCTATATTGTAGATGTCCTGCGGAAAGGATTTTCAAAACGACAGGTTCATAATTCAAATCATTGAATGCGATTGCCTTGTTGCATTATCCATGCACCTTAATATAATTTCTTGCCTGCTGAAATCATGTTGCATGAACACGTCATGTAGGTAGTTACTCCCTGTCCTCCATCTCCATCCCCTTCAAAAGATGTGGAAATGCAATCAACTGAAAGCAACTTAACGCATGAAAGTCTCCTATTAGCTGTGGGAGATTCTTCAATGGTGAGTTCACGATATTAGTTTGGGGAAATGCACCAATCGAGTGCTGTTAATTAAATATTTCAACTGCGATGCAAGTTTGCTCTGTAGTCAATGGGGTATAAATTTAGATAGTTAATTCAGATCTTCACTGTTTGCTAGTCTGCTTATGTCATTGCTTAGGTGAAGTGACGGTAGAAGAATTTCATGACCAAATTAATTAAAAACTAAATGAAATCATTTTAGGTTTCAATTTGTCTTAGCAAATTTTCCAAAACATGTTTTATTCTAAAAACAAGTTTCAATAAATTATATATTTTTTTAAATGATTGAACTAAATGTTAGACGTAAACCTACCAGATCGTGCTTTTGAGAAATTGGGGGAAAAAATTACCCTCCTGACATGCTACCCTGAGTTTGCTACTGCTATTGTAATTCTTTTTGAGCAATCACTTTTGAGCTTCTTTACCCATACATCTTCCACATTCTTCATTCTCAAAGGTATGGGTTTTCTGCACGGGTCTTCAATTGCACCATTCCATGTTTCTTTTGTTGTTCCACTTGAAATGCTGTAAATGTGTCTACTTTAGCATGATAGTTAATTAAGGTATGTAGCTAACATTCCCTTTGTTTTGCATAACTAACTTTAAGGCATGTTTGCAAATTATATGTAGCGTTTATGTGTACAAAAGGGACCAATTAGGATCGATGTCATATACTTTTAAAATTAAGCATACCGTAAATATTCGTTTAACCTCCGACCTCGAATAAACCTGTGGAGTTAGGGGAATTCCCTAAGTGCCTCACATTTTTTAATAACTTCGCCAGTGCATAGGGAATTCCCCTTATTATTGATTTATAAGGCAAATAAATTGCCTGAACCATAAATGCTCGTTTCTGATAAGTATTTGTCATTGTTAATTTATTGATATCAACTTTGAGGGAATAAAAACAAATCCCCGTGCCTCGAATTTACCCCGAATCGATATTTTTTACTTTTAAATAAACCCTCGCGGGTTTATTCGAGTATTTACGGTAATTGTTTAAACGCTACTCGTGCGATGGATTTATATGGGACATGAGGTGACGATATTTTTAGTTTAACTATGCCATCACTTGATTTGAAGTTATTCCATGTTTTCTGGGGAATATGCTAAATTTAAATTCTAGATATGATGATTTTCTATAAAAGCTCGATTGTATACATGCTTATTATACAAGTCATTATCGTATAAATACGCCGTGCTTCATTTTAGATGCCTCTCCATCCAAATCGCCCTCTAACAGATGAGGAATGGTTTCATGGAGTTCTTCCTCGGGAAGAAGTTGTACGTCTTTTGGTTAACGATGGGGATTATTTAGTCAGAGAAACTCTTCGAAATGACGAACGGCAGATTGTGCTGTCCGTATGCTGGCAAAGTCATAAGCATTTTATTATTCAAACTACCCCTGAGGTTAGTACTCTGAGGTTTTGAAATTACCGTTCAGCATTCCCTAGTACGATTACTTATTAAATTTTGCTCATTTGTTTTTAAGGGCTTATATCGCTTCGAGGGACCGTCGTTTCCAACCATCCAAGAGCTAGTTGTATACCATCATAAAAGTGGCCTTCCTCTAACAAATAAGTCTGGCACAATTTTAAGAAATCCTGTAATGAGGGAGCAGTGGGAGTTAAATAACGATGATGTGGAACTTCTTACCAAAATCGGGAGGGTTAGTTGACATTTTCGGAGTGACACAGCCATGATTGGCCATTTTTTATGAAAACTTTATTCATTTTGATTAGGGGAATTTTGGTGATGTTTACCGTGCAAAGTTGCACAGCACTGGCCAGGAAGTTGCAGTTAAAACTTGCCGGATTACGCTACCAGATGAGCAGAAGAAAAAGTTTCTCCTTGAAGGCAGAATATTAAAGCAGTACAATCATCCAAATATTGTCAAATTTATTGGGATTTGCGTGCAGAAGCAACCTATAATGATTGTCATGGAACTAGTACCTGGTCAGTACTTAACCAGTGGATTTCAATGGTGCATAAATGCGCATTTTGGCTAATTTCATTAATTTCATGGATCTTAGGTGGCTCGCTGCTAAATTTCTTGCGCACCATCGGCCCAACTCTTATGGCATGCCAAAAATTGGCGTTGTGCATCAATACAGCTGCGGGCATGGAATATTTGGAAAGCAGAAATTGCATTCATAGGTACGCCATTGAATATTTGAGTATTATTTGCTAATTTTATATTGCTGTTTTGTAAATGATTTATTTATCATCTTTATCTTGTTCTTGCATTTACAGAGACTTGGCAGCCAGAAACTGCCTTATCGGATATGAAAACGTGGTCAAAATATCAGACTTTGGAATGTCTCGAGAGGAAGAGGAGTATATTGTTTCTGATGGAATGAAGCAAATCCCAATTAAATGGACCGCACCTGAAGCTCTTAATTTTGGTAACATTCGTTGAACTTTGCTGTTGCCTAGAATTATGAATATCAACTCCTTGTTCTTACTTGTATCATTTGGAATGGACCAAACAATGAAATCCGACAAACATTGTTCATTATTTACAGGAAAATATACATCGCTATGCGATGTTTGGAGCTACGGAGTCCTTATGTGGGAAATTTTTTCATCTGGAAGTACTCCGTACAGTGGCCAGTCAAACAGCAAGGCGCGGGAATTGATCGATTCAGGTGAATAAGACATTTTTGCCCCTTTTTAACAATATGATTTTAACAACAACCGAATTTTGTTTGTTTTCTAAGGATATCGTATGCCTCCTCCGGAAGGAACTCCAGATGATGTTTATCAGTTGATGCTGCGTTGTTGGGAATATAATCCCGATCGACGGCCTCACTTTGGGGAGTTACATAGCAGCCTGCAGTCCTTTTCATCTGGTCACGTTTCATCTTCTTCCCTGTGCGATTCCAGGGAGGTTGATTTATAATGAATTAAGTCTATAAATGCTCGGACAATTTATAACGTAAGAAAAGTCCATTTATTTCTAGTTTTAGGAATACACCGATATCTGTTTTGTGTACGAAAACAGGTGTTCTTATCAATCTGTTGATTATTATTGATCCTTATTTTTAATTATTTTATTATTGCAGTTAATTATTACTTCGTTATTAATAACCAAAATATTTCGACAGGGTTTTAGCAGCTAAATTTACAACACATGGTTTTCCTAGTTGATAAGCAGATTTAGCTTCAACGAACAGCAGCTAAAGGATAGTCACAGACTTGTTATTATATGCATGATAACTACTTGATTTTGGCATTTTAAGATATCTTATCTGTCACTTAATGCCCCAGTCACACCTTTAAAGTATTCCAAAAATAATCACCTTAGTAGTTTTTTTTTGGAACTCCAGGTAAACATATTACATCATGTTGTTATTGCATATACTACATATCAATGATGAATAGTCGGAAAATAATGATGACACGTGCAAGATTATTATTGCAGCGTAGTTTTGTTATCAGCTTATATTATTTTCCTGCTCATAACTATTTATGAAATTTCAAGTTGGAAGCTCTTTGCATGCTAAAGAATACCACTGATGATAATGAAATCCAATTATTATGAAGCAGTCTCTAGTACTATATTAGAAATATTTTGTTCCTCATGTCTCAGTTTGTTCACTCAAAAATGATTACAGGATTTTCTGTACTGTTTTATGCAACATTTCTTGTGTCTAACATGATCTATGGTTTGTTTTGGGCATCTCCAGAATCTTGACAATGACACATTTTGTTTATAATTTTATGTATTAATATTCTATTTTAACAAAAAAATTAATAACATTATTTGAATGTGCTCGAATGTTTTTATTTTTTGAACTGCCACATTAAAAATTTAAATATTAAACTAATGCCAAGATGGAATTGGCGACGTTTCAGATTTTTGCAGAGTTATGCAGAAATATATGTTACGTGCTCAAAATGTAACCGAAATATCATAATTATGCCAGTTGTTTATTGTTTATCGTGTACATGTACATGTTGATCAGTAAATTGATTTAGTTTTACTTAATGTGCGATTTTTTTTCCTCTTGAAATTAGCCTTCAATAATATATTTTTGGATTATTGCGTAAAGGGAAATTCCACGCACTAGGATTTGTTACGCAAAGGAAGATTCAGCAAATCTTAGTTAATTTAACCAAACTTATACTAACTTTGCCTGACCTAAGCTAACCTAAAAGTGGGTATACATGCATACTGTATATGCAGTGTATATATTATATTACTAAATATATGGATTAATTTTGCAGAAACATCCAGTTCCGAAAAAAGCTGCATTGCCTACATTTCCTAATTGTCATCATTTATTTAAAAGATAAAAATGTGATTATTCCCCCTTATTACCCTAAAAGTTGCACTGATCACGTACTGCATTAATTTTGCACAAAAAAATGTCCCTGCATGTTTTATGCATTTGGCCAGCACTATAATGGTTCAAATTTAGTTCCTATAACATATCAAGCCAAAAAATGTTTGTCGCATTTGAAGTATACACAAGCATGCATAAAAATGGTGCAAAATTGCATATTTTTTTATTGATTTGCTGCAAATGTCAGACGAAAATAGCATCTGGACGTAGCGACCTAGATCGTTTGTTACCACGGTAACCAGCTGAGGAATTATGACGTCACCGGCATCGTAAAAACGTCATTGGTGACGTCATTTTTCCATCGGTCTCGCTTTTCGAGCAAATTCGTAACAAATCCGTCGTGACATTCGTATTAGCTAGAAATAGCGTATCCTCTCTAAAATCCAGACTTAATTAAAACGCGTGTCGATGTCTAGATGATTCCAGTTGATAAAATTGTCCAGAAAATCTCGTTTCAGCTGGTTTTAGGATAGTGAGGTGACGTCACTTTTGCACCCATCCCATGGTAGAAGACGTGCCACTTTTGTTGCCATTTGCTGTAGAACGTTCAACGGAGAGTATCTCGGTTGGTTTTTCGGTTCGGACATTAGAGATATGTTTGAGTGTGCTGCTGATGCTCTATTTAGTTTAACGGATATCCAAAGTAAAGAACAATCGTCAGAAATCATGCCTGCTTTAACCAACGTTTCATCTAGTAACGTGAGGTAAGAATTTTTGTTAATGGCGATTTTTTTACCAACGTCACGTAAACAAATTGGACGCCATTTTCATTTTTCCTTATGTCATTCAGAATTGATAAAGATCTTACTCCAATAGCATGGAAATGCTAGCGATACCATTATATGCGCTAAATGATCTATATTACACATTAAATTAATCCGAATACATTAATGTTATTTTTAATTTGCTTGATATACGTTATTTCTGCTGCGATGCACTTGCATGCTTAGGCCTAAATAATAGTCTAGCAACCTTGAACGAAATTCAACAAATAGTGAACGCGTTAATCGGATCTAATTTTTAGGCCTAAATAATTCTGATATAAATAAAGACGCGTTTAACTGTTTCATTAACTGTCATTGATACAATTTATATGATTTGAAAAGTAAGAGTAAGCTAATTGTAGAAGGCATATTGAAAATTGCAGGTTAAAAATCGAGTTCGTACATATATTGCTATTTGTCATAAAGGTCTTAATTAAAATTGCGTGACCTAAAGGCATCGTTTTTTGTTTGCATTTTAAGTATTAAAACTGCACTACAGTGAAACCTACTAAAGGTTACCAACCAAAATAAATGGTCCAATTCGATCTCCGTATACAGGTTATATGGTAAAGTGACCACCTCTGCATAGTGACCACTTTTCATAAATTGGTTTTAGTGCATACATGTATATTACACATTCATAAAAATTCTCAGTATAGTGACCAAAGTTGGCCATTTAAATTTTGTGGGTGGTCACATTTAGCAGGTTTTACTGTATTTATCAAGTTGGCAATATCAGTTTCAGTTTGTTACTGCAATCTATAAAGTAAATAAATCTTTTTAGATAGTAACGAGGTTATAGTGAATACTGTAGTTTTTTTGTGTGCAAAGTTTGGTTTAATTCTTGTATAATAACCTTGAACACGTATCCTTCAAAAGGTTCATGCCTGCTCACTGCCCTATATGTGCAAACTGTTAAGATTTTTAATATCATAAACCTATGTTATATTATTTGCTAATTGTGTGCCTTTTCTGTACAGACGCAGTTGTCTATTGAAAGTCTTGTACACCAGATAAAACATGAATAGGCAATAGATTTCTGCAGTTTCAGCGCTTCTGGTGCAATAATAAAAGCAATTGCTTAATGTGTAAATCAGCCTAATTAAAAAGATTTTATTCTATCTATGGTAGCCCATTTTGAACTTTGAAGTTTGAAATGTGCTGAAGGTTAATCGCTTTCCTTGTGGCGCGATTAAAAATGTAATTTCGCCCACAAAGAATGGTTTGCAATTGCAAATTATCTGATTAAAACTTTGGTTTGGCTATAGTGACCCAGAATGTGGTCTAGACAATATTCCAATCACGACTGATCACTTGATAAATGTTTCAAATCTGAGTCTAAATCGCCTCATTAAAAGACTGCATGCTAATTTAAAAAAAAGTTAATTTTAGAATTATTTATTATTTAAAGGAAAGATATTTTTCTCTATTAAACCCTGATCGAAATAGACAAGTGTGGGGTGATCCATTACATTTTAAGGTCAAGTATTCCTGACCTCGTGATGGTTTGGGAGTTGGTACCTTGGGGAATTTTTTTCTTAAATGGGTGGCGCAAGAGTAGTGATGCTCGCCTTATTAACAGCTTAAATCAAGGCTAGGAGCAGTGTTCAGCTAAATAATTTCTTAATGAGCGAGATTATAAGCAGGTTATTCTTGGAAATTCTTCCCATACATATCCTCCAATGAGGATATTCATATATTGGGAGAAATGCGGAATTACGTCATACTGTAATGCGAGACCACATCCTGTGACTTAGTTTTGTTTGGTTGGCAGTTTTTTTTTCCCATCCAGATTTGATCACTGAAAAGTCTTGAGGCCTCAGTATCAAACGCTAAAATCGCAATTTTTAAAAATTGACTGGTTATAGTCCCAGGGGTTTCCAATCTTTTTCAGCCCGCGGCGCACTTACAAGTTTAGTATTTTGTCACGGCGCCCTACTTTAGTAAACTATTTGGAATAGATGTAGTGACTATATATATATTTTATAGTCGAAAGAAATAGGTACCTACAATAATATTAGTTAGGTGGATAGGCACAAAAATTAAAAAATAGAAATTGTTGCTTTGTACATAGGTACCCGCGAATATTTGTGGTTTCAGATAATGATAGAGGATTTTCTACGGCACACACTTTGGGAACCCCTGGGTTAGACCATTGCTCAATCGTGTGGAAAAGTTTTGATGTTGCAAAGATTCAGCCAGCCAAAATATTCAATATGGGATTCTTGTGGATTTAGTTACTACTATACTGTCATTGGTAGTTGTATGTAATTACGAGCGGGTCATTTAATTTCGGAAAGTTACTTGTTTACAGATTAAAATATAGTGACACCAAGGTTACGAAGATAGTTTTGTTTATTAAGTAGGCTAGTTGTTTTGATAGCCGAATGCGATGCGCATTATTTAAGTGATTGGATCATGTCAACAGTGCCGAAAACATGTTTTGTTTAATTTCTCATGGGATGGGTGTAACTTCCAACTGTCTAATTCTGCTTCAGTCTTAACCGTTGCTTATGTAAAAAAGCCCAAATGAAGCGACTTCATTGATAAAGGGCGCAGTTCTATTAAGGGCAGTTGTTAGTAAACTAGAAGCAAAGCGAACTTGGCCCACACTCCGGGTTTTAATTTTAGCTCCACATTCCGTTTTGGCACAAGTCAAAGTCGTGGGAATGTTATGAACAAGGTACAGCTAAAGCTGCCTGAACCATGGAGAGACGTGTTTGGTCCATCAGCATTTTTTACCAGTAGGCTCTATGGTCACTTAAAAGGTGGTACTTAAAAGAAAAGGAAGGTGATGCAACTGAATTTCCCACTGGCCCCATTTCTTTTCTGATGTTGTTATTCTACTCTAGGTATCTCTAGGTCGACCAAACCTGTTGGGCCTGATTTGTAAACCTTATTATTTGAAGTTGTGACCATGTATGTAAATGTGCTGGCGGACTGCTGCTGTATTTTGAATATTTTTGATAATGGTCTCGAGATAGTGAATTTTTAAAATTGCGAATAGCAATTTCACTACAGTGTAGTCGTTTTGTTAGAAATAAAACCCCCCTTTGGTCAGCGTTGTTGACATGTGCAATCTAAAATGCCAGGATATGCAAAACGAGCCGTATAATTGGGCTCTGGTTTCAGGTGTAATCTGCACGCAACTGCGCAGTTTAGCATATTATCAGCTTACAATATTATTTTCATAGTCAGGCTAATGTAGTGTAAGCTTGCTTATAAGCTGATAGGCGAATATCTGATAAAATGGCAGCACACGAATCGAGGAGGAACAACATGGAATTTGACATCTGAAAACTGATGGTACAATGTTGCAACATGTGTACCCCATGAAATTGGTGTTGACAAGTTGTCATTCCAAAGAGCTTAGTGCACTGCTGATGGGATAGTGAACTGGTGTGTCCGTAGATTAGCGGTTCAAGAAATGGGCTCGTTTGATAAGAATGTGTTGACAGTCTTGATTACGATAACGTGTTTTGTTGTACGTATAGTTGCAATATTTGCTGTAGAAGTGGAGCAGGACAACGGGAATCTCTGTATCTGTTGAAATTATAGTTCCTTAAACAAGTTGCACCATAGCCATCCATTACTTCTTTGAAACTATATTCGAAAACAAACCTCTTAAAAAGACCCCAAGTTCCCAATAATAATAATAATGATTATTATTTATCTTTTCAGCAGATCTCAGCGTTTCTGTATTTCCCTCGGTCCAGGGCCTCGGTGGTGCTCCTGATGAACCCCATGCCGCCAGCGTACCGATATGTTTCACAGAGGGCAGCGGTATGGGGAAGGTGAAAGAGCCTTCTGTGCTCAATGAAATTCCCCTTACAGTAAGTAAAAGCTACCATAATAAATTGTCTTCAGGACCTCATGAAGTTAGTTGCATGATGACAAAGCTTTTCATTTGCTTACATATGTATGCCAACGTCTGGCAGTTATTCACAGCACATGCACTCCAATTATCTAATTTTATTCTATGTGCTCTGAATAATGGCCACAAGGTTGCAGTCTGAAATCGGTCAAATTGACCATGAATGGACCATTGATGAATGAGTTGCTTTGTTAGCATTTCATTGGTATTGCGGATAACAAAAGCATGGGCTTATTGATTTTTGGCGTTTTCAAAATGCCAAAAGTACCTTCGATATACCTGATTGATGCTGTATGCGTTTTCTATGTTCTTCCATGCATTTTTGATTTATGTCCACAAATATTTTTCTCCTGACATGCTTTATAGTTGGTCACTGGGGCTTCGGTTTTAGGATCCTCGGTAATGCGGTGCAGTCAGGCACTAATGCAATTATTCAAAACCTTTGTCACCTGCTGGGGATTTTTGTTGTATATTGATTTGTTATTCCATTTTAGGCTTATTAAAGCCCTTGATGTGCCCTTTAGTTATTTATATTTTTTTACTGCTGGTTGTTTGAAACATTTGGCTCTTATTTTGTGGCAATAGCAGCTAGGTTTTTTTTTTGTTGTGAAGACACTAACTTTTTTTTGGCTAAGAGGCCTACTAATATATGTCACCAGGGCTTGATAGCGTTGTTGGACGATATAAAATTTATGGTAAGTTGTTTAATGACAATGCTTATTTTTGCATGCACATGGAAATTATGTATTCCGTGACCTGGAATTCGAAAAAACAAACCCTCTCGAAGGCCAAACTAAAGATGACTTGTTTTTAATGTTTGTATTTTAAAAGTTGGCTATCTAGCCAAGTGGTTATAAAAGATCTATAATAAATCTTCATGAATACACTATTTGGTATAGTTCAATGTACATGTAGTGCATATAATTAGGAAATGACAGATTATGCAAAGTATAAAATTGCAGTTTATCTTTGCCGTTACGATAATTGACGTACATGTCGAAATTTTTGTTTTGGAAGACATGAATTGGTTGAACGCGAATAAGCCTATGCTTTGTGGTTCCATTCAGTCTTTCGGAAACTTGTTCTTGCACATCAGAAGCTTACGATGCAGCTTTTAAATTCCTAAATTTAGTGGTGTCATGCGATTTTAAACAAAACACATTGCCTTTTCTTCCAGGATAATGAGTTAAATAAGATCAGAGATGAAGATGCGGTTACAATAGTTTTCAAAATGCAGTTGACTGAAAATATGGAAGTACAATGGGAGACAGTGTTCTGGGGTGGTAAACTATACATCCATGTCCCGAGTGGCATTTTACCAGAGGGTTCCAAGGAGGGGTAAGATTAAACATAAACGGAATGTTGGCATCGAGATTTGGTATTTGGAAAGTGCAATGTAAGCTTTTTTATTTTCTGCTTAGGTTTGTATCTTTGTTGGAGTATGCTGAAGAGGCATTGAAGTGCAACCATGTGGTAGTTTGTTTCAAAAAGGATCGGACTGACAGAGGTTCGTAATCTTCGTACTCGACTCCATTGTTTCTGGGATTCGATTATTTGACGTTTTTATTTTCAATTTGTAGCAAGCCTCGTTCGTACTTTCATGTTTCTTGGCTTTGTGATGCTTGCTCCTGGACACCAACTGGCTCCATCTACCAGCGATTATTTGTATATGGCTTATATTATTGAGTAACATTTAATTTGACCGATTTTTATCTGTGAAACACTTGAAGGATTTTTTTTTGCTTATTCATCTTGTCTTTACTGTAGCTTTCAGTTAATTATAAAATTGGTTAAATATCTATCGAGTAATTCTGTCGGGATTTCAACATTTTGAATTTCTCGACAATTTCATCCTTTTTAAATAAGACCGTGCCATAAATACCCATAATGAAAACATTTTGATTTGTCTGTAATTTTACTGAATGAAGTGTAATAGACCTTTAAAACTATTATAATCTGGAGTTTTTTTTTTGTCTAAGCATGAGTTAAATTTGATGCAGGTCATTATGGTCATAGACTTGCATCGAATTGGTGTGGGTGTCTGTTGAATTTTCAACTTGGTTTAGGAACCAAAAGATCGGATGTTAGCACTGTGGTCATGCAAAATTGTGAATATTAATCTGCTGTTTTGATTGACAAATAACAAAGTAACTATGTGGTCATGCAAAATTGTGAATTTTAATCTGCTGTTTTGATTGACAAATAACAAAGTAACTTGAAACATTGAGTTAACAAGAAAGACTTTTGACATTGACATGCCACTTGTTCGAATCTTAGTATATTATTAAGTGTATTGGGCATACTTTTTTTTTCTTACTTTAAAACGTTTTACGTGAAATTTACGTATGCCGAAGATTTTTCCCACTCCGTGCATCAAGATCAGTGTGACATCAAATGTCATTGGATTCAACTTGCATGTCAATATTTACATTTGCACTGCTAAGGTAAGCTAGGCTTATTACCTTTTATGTATAATAATTTTGCTATGTTTGTATAATTGTTATCAATAAGTCTGTGTATGATGCTTGATTTTTTTATGTAACCACATGTGTGAATGATAATTAGTAAGCGAAATTAGTGGATACACATGAACCTGCAAGATTCCTACTGCAGCCAAACCATATATTTTTGCCGGCCGAGTTAGCTATTCCGATACAATTCAACAATTAACTTGAAAGCTTTAATTGGGAGAGGGTAGAGAATTATGAGTGTATGATTTAATAATTAATCAATGTGCAATTAGTAAAGTACATGCACAACAATTACAAAATCATTGTACATGTATTAGTGAATCCAGAAATATCATTACATGGTGCAGTTCTGTTTCTTGATTTTCCATTCAATTTGCAAGTAATGACCAATACGTTGGAATAATTGGTCCACAGCACATTAGGCCTAGGCACTTATTAAGACCACATTTCAATTATACATACATGTAGGCCTGCTGTACATAAAATTCTATATGCTGTATGTCACATAATCTAAGTGCAGTATATTGTATCAAATATTTAATACAAGAAATCAACTGTACAAAAAAGCATAATAGAATGTAATGCACATGTATAATAAACATGTCTATATTAAATTAATAAATTCTAGAAAATGATCAATGCGCTTTGGATCTTTGACGTCACCTGTCACCACGTGTTAATTTTCTGGTTATTAAGGGGAAACTAAACACCCCGTTTCCTATGGGGAAAGCTCTCAGCCAAGTCAGCGACTTGTGTAATTAAAATT